>JAXGGA010006855.1:0-66755 GCA_038373865.1 Uloborus plumipes | reverse complement strand
GAATATTTGCTCAGATGCCCTAAAATAAATATTACTGCTCTGCTTGAACGGATAGAGAAACTTCAGTACTTCCATAAATGTTTTACACAAACTTATTTGAGCTTATCTGTGCAATAGCGATTGCCTTTTCCAGGGTTTCGCGAAAAATATTGTCTGCGAATGAGTGCGTAGTGTTGATTCTTGGCTCAAATCTCTCTCCAGGGGTAGATTAGTTAGAGGGGATGTTGCTATTCGTATAGAGATGGAATACTTAATGGAATAAGATTCAACTATAAGGCAGCAGATCATTTTTTTCCAGAAATGGATTCCAAGATACATTTGATCTATCACTGTTTCTTAAACAACATTTATCAATCTCTTCTAATATATATTGCTATTTTGCTCTCTTACTTACCGTAGAATGCACGTGCGTGTACAATAGACACAAATACACGAAAAATGTGTGTATATACTAGGTGTGTAAGTATGAAACCGGAATTTCCCATAAGTGGCGCTAGATGTCGATGTAGTTACCGACTCATCACGTCAGCGGTGTCTTGTTATTGTATTGATATCCGACAAAGATTTCCAACTCACAATAACACGAGTTTCATTCAGTAGTATTAGTTTATTAGAGATAAACATGTCGAGTTTTCTGCCAACAAATTACGATTTGCCGACATCACTAGTTTTCTGTTTTCATCTGAAGAAAACAGCAGCCGAATCGCATCGAATGCTTGTGGAGGCGTATGGTGAGCATGTTCTCGGAAAAACACAGTGTTTTGAGTGGTTCAAACGGTTCAGAAGTGGCGATTTTGACGTGAGGAACGAAGAACGTGGAAGACCACCGAAAAAGTTTGAAGACGCTGACCTGCAAGCCTTGTTGGACGAAGACCTGGGGAAACTGTCAATACTGAACGCTACCGACAACAAATGACCAATTTGAATCGAGCTTTGAGTGCAAAACGACCAAAATACCAACAAAGACAACACAAGGTGATTTTGCTGCATGACGACGCACCAGCACACAAAGCAAAACGGGTCCAGGAAACGATAGAGTCGTTCCGTTGGGAGATTCTTTTGCATGCGGCTTACTCACCGGACCTTGCCCCATCCGATTATTACTTGTTTGCATCGATGGGATACGCACTTACTGAGCAGCGCTTGACTTCTTACGAAGCTGTACGAAAATGGCTCGATGACTGGTTTGCCTCAAAAGATCAACAGTTCTTATGGCGCGGAATCCACAAATTGCCAGAACGATGGCAAAAATGTATAGATAGCGACGGACAATACTTTGAATAAGGTACTTTGTATCATATCATTACAATAAACGTGTTTTTCCTGTAGAAAAATTCCGGTTTCATACTTACACACCTGGTATATATATATATTATATATATATATATATATATATATATATATATATATATATATATATATATATATATATATATATTTATATATATATATATATATATATATATATATGCAGGGTGCCCAGAAAAGGACTCCCTGATTTCGAAATTGAATATACCGAAAACAAATGACGCTTTTGGAATAAAACAAACGGTAAGTTATTGTGAAAGCATTAAATTTTACGAGTAGAACATTGAGAAATTAGTTACAAAAATTGCCAACAGGTGGCTCTAGGCGCTGTAATTGCACAACGAGTGCCTATAAATAGTGTTTTGAGGGCTAAAGAGACCATATCTAGTGTTGAAACGTGAAAGAAGGATGAAACAGTTTATGCTATTGGAGAAAAAGTGTATATGGTTCTGGAATTTAACAGGGCCATAATCCTACGGCAACAAGGATAAGCTTCGACAAACAGTATACGTAGGACTCTGGCCTAACCTTTGAAATTCCAGTTCTAGAGACACTTTTTGCTCAATAGTATAGTTTATTTAAACCTCCTTTCAAGTTTCAACGTTAGAACTTATCGCTCGAGCCCTCACAACACTATTTATAGGTAATCGTATTGCAATTACAGCACCAATTATATATATATATATATACAGGGTGTCCACTCCAATCGTGGACCAATAGCTAATTTCTAAACCGTTAGAGATAAGCATATAGTTTATTTGGGAAAAAATCTCCAAATTATGAAAGGAATTTTGTGTCTATTCAATGTTTTTCAAAAAATCAAATTTTGAAAGAGTTACGAAATTTAAATTTTTATACAGCCCCCCAGTCCTATCAATCATATTTAGTAAAACATTCTTGACACTGTAACGTTTAAAACTAAAAAAAAATCATCTTCTACGACAAAAATTGACCGAGTTATGACGTTTTGAAAAATCAAGATTTTGCATTGTTTCATGACGTCATCGAGAGATCGCTTAAGGGACCGTATGCGAAATCCTTCAAAATCTTGATTTTTCAAAACGTCATAACTCGGTCAATTTTTGTCGTAGAAGAGTGATTTTTTTTTAGTTTTAAACGTTACAGTGTCAAGAATGTTTTACTAAATATGATTGATAGGACTGGGGGGCTGTATAAAAATTTAAATTTCGTAACTCTTTCAAAATTTGATTTTTTGAAAAACATTGAATAGACACAAAATTCCTTTCATAATTTGGAGATTTTTTCCCAAATAAACTATATGCTTATCTCTAACGGTTTAGAAATTAGCTATTGGTCCACGATTGGAGTGGACACCCTGTATATATATATATATATATATATATATATATATATATATATATATATATATATATATATAACTGGCTTGAAAACAAAACTGTTCATCTTCTGTTGGGGGATTAGACCTGTCCCGCGTTAGTTACTATCTTTCTCCTTTTTTTAGCCTACTTTCCCGTTAAAAATAAAAGAAAGACGAAAAAAGTATTAAAAGTAGCTTAATGCATCTAAAAATATCGCCAGTCCAAAAATATCGCCAAGTTAAAAAAATATCGCCAAGTCCGAAAAATATCGCCAAGTTAAAAAAATAAAAAGGTAAAATGAATATCGAAAAATTAAAAATTTGAAAGTAGGGTATTGAGATGGGGAATTTGTGCGTCGGTCGGTCGGTCGGTCGCGTCTGTCGGTCTGTCTGTCCCCCCCTAATAACTTTTGAATGAACATTCCGATTTGGACAAACTTTTTTTTGTTGGAAAGCTCTCGGCGAGTACAGCTCATTCCCATATCTGATTTTTCGATTTGAACAATTTTTGGTTCAACTTTGAACCGTTCAAACAACCTGTCCCGCAATGCTAACTTTTGAATGAACAGTCCGATTTAAACAAACTTTTTTTTGTTCGAAAGATCTTTTCAAGGATACTTCATTCCCGTATCTACATTTTCGATTTGAACAATGTTTCGTTCAACATTGAACCGTTCAAACAAGCTGTCACCCCTAATAACTTTTGAATGAACAGTCCGATTTCAACAAACTTTTTTTTTGTTCGAAGCATCTCGGCAAGGATACTTTATTACCGTATTTAAATTTTCAATTTGAACATTTTTGGTTCAACATTGAATCGCTCAGGCAACCTTTCCCCATCTAATAACTTTTGAGTGAACAGTCCGAATTGAATAAACTTTTTTTTTGTTCGAAAGATCTCGGCGAGTACAGCTCATTCCCATATTTGATGTTTCGATTTGAACAATTTTTGGTTCAACTTTGAACCGTTCAAACAACCTATCCCGCGATGCTAACTTTTGAGTGAACAATCCGATTTGAACAAACTTTTTTTCGTTCGAAATATCTCATCAAGAATACTTCATTCCCGTATCTACATTTCCGATTTGAACAATTTTTCGTTCAACATTGAACCTTTTAAGCAACCTTTCCCCACCTAATAACTTTTGAGTGAACCGTCCGAATGGAATAAACTTTTTTTTGTTTGAAAGATCTCGGAGAGACTTTCCCATACATTCCCATATTTCGCTTTTTGATTCAAACCATTTTTCGTTCAATAGTGAACCGTTCAGAAAAAAATTTACATTAGCGTCTACGGGGAATTTAAGTTGAATGTTGATCCTGAACTTAAAGTCGGATTTCCTTCAAACTAACTTTGTAAGAAAATGGTTTTGATAAAAAATGTTTGTAAAGTACTTTTCTAAGTAATCTTCTGTGAGGACTCTGATTCCGACTCCGACTCCGCGAACATGGCGGAAATGCAAGCTCAGAAAAAAAAATGACTGGACGTGCAGACGATTTTTTATTTATTTATTCATTTGTTTTATTTTATTATTTATTATTATTATTTTTTTTTGCAGACGATTTTTTTTTGTAACAAATTTTTCATTCACGAGAACATTTTATTCTTTATTTATATTTAACAACTGGCAACGGATTAAAAGTGAAATTCCGGACATTTTATTAACGGACGATTTTTTTTTTCTTTTTCTTTTTTTTTCTTTCTTTGAAAAAATGTGTTTTGATGATCTTTGTACTTTTATTTATTTATTTTTTTTAATTACTATTTTTTTTTTTTTTTTTTTTTGAAAACGATGGAGGATTTTTCTACGAAGGAGCTGTAACAGTTACACTCTTTAAAAGGTGTGACAAAACTTTATTTATTCGTTAATTACTTTTTACGTGTCTATTTCATCTGATGAGAGAGGCATATTTTGCTTTTCGAAATCAGCTCTAAGTGCTAAAAAGGTATGTTTGACATAATTTTCAGTCTCAGATAATCAAGAGAGTAATGATCAGATGCGAGAATGCCGATGTCGATGTACGGGAAAGTAGGCGCGTTTAGTTCTTGACATAACTTCTTGTTTTTGTTAAACATTTATTTTTTTAAATGAGTTATTAATTTCTGAATGTGATTATAACTAGATTACACCAGTATTTGTTTTTGACTGATACGCACCGGTTCGCGTACTCCGTTTCTCGAAAATTCTCGAAGCTTCACGAACCGGTTCTCTTACAAGTTTTAAAGTTACTCAAACCGGCATTTAAAGACATGCAAGTTTTTTTTTTGAAAACAGACTTCTCAAGTTAAAAACTAAATAAAGAAATAAATAAAGTATCAGTAATTATAATAATAATTAAAATAATACAATTAGTTACTTGATTTATTAATTGATTTTAACCTTCAAAAACATCGCTGTCAGTTCAGCTGAAGCTGAGAGATGAATAATCCAAATGAATACAACTTGTTTAAATGAGAGGAATAGAATGACTATTAAAATATGTAGAACACAACATGCCGCTAAAACATTTGAACTTGGAGCCAGCGGCAACAAAGGAGCAAGGTCGATGTGAGTCCATGTCTACCTACTCAGAAACGGGGGTCCCGGCCCTTTTAGGGGTCCGTCTGAAATTCGGAATAGTATGATTTTGAAAAGTTTTGTGGGGGAAGATGGGCCTGAAGACTAAATTGACAAGTGGTCACCATGAGCCATGTATAGTGGTTAAGAAATAGTAATCGCATCACAGATGATAATAGAGTAAAAACAGAGAAAATATAAGAAGACAGTGAACACTAAACTGCTGTTTTGAGATATTTAAACAAAAATAATATTTATTTGATGTTGAATTAAATGAGCATGCTGAAAATCTCAGAAAAACTCAAGGCATCGGTTCTTGAATGATTTGATCCCATCACGGGATTAAAGTGTACGAATTAAGAATAATAAATAATCGTAACTTATTTTTTAATGTATGGAAGCATTTGTTACTTTTCTTTCAATATAACCTGTCCAATTTACATGGGTGTTACGAATAACGGCTAATTCGAAAAAAATCATGCTTTTTTGGAATTTTACATAAAAGATGAGCTACATTTTAATAAAAGCATTATTCATCAATGATTGTTATCAACAATGAATTTTGGAATTGAAGGCTTTCCTACACTTTAGTATGGAACCAGTTTAGAGATATTACATTTCACATTCTAATTGAATTGGAACATTGTAAAACAATTTATCTGATTCAGAAAATAAGGGGCTTCTATGAATTAATTCTAAATTTTGCAAGTATTTTTTCGTCTTCATGTAAGAGAGCATTTATAAAGTGGTTTTGATTAAAATTTCAATAAACTAATAATCAGCAGTTAATTAATTTGATTATAGAATATTGCAATGACATTTAGTCTGAGGTCGCATTCTAAGTTTCAAAAGAATGCAATTACAGGAAGTGAGTAAAAATCGTTTAGCAAAATTTAAAAATATGTATACATATGTAGCGGATACATAACTATATAGAGATTTTGAGTAAATTGTAGGAATGGAATAAATCATGTAAACGTTTATCTTACACGCACTACACGTTACAAATGAAACATATTTCAAATGAGAGTACTGCAGTGCGTATGACGTAACAGACAGATTAAAGGAGCCCTGAATTACCTTGTCTGTTCACATAACTGAAATCATTCGGTTAGCATGAAGTCAGAAAATGAAAGAGCGTTAAATGCGCACGGAAAACTCTGTGCCGGTTAATTCTCATTCACGCATATCGCTGGAAACTAACTTTTGAGCACTTATCATCCCCTTACCACAGCGAGCGCAGCCTGCTGGCGTAAATCTCTGAAGTGGTGCTCCGCCAACCGGTTAATAAATTCTGACAATTTGTCTACGTTTCGGGAATGAATCAAGAACAAGAAAGGCAGCTTCCATAAAATTGTATTTCTGGGGAAACATGGAAAGCGTAAAGCGATTATGAAACAAATGTTGTGGCATGAAACAATACGTGGCTATACATTTGCATTACATAGATGTCATTTCAGTCATACATGCGTTACAAACAATTGGCTGTTATGTTAGGTGGCAGAATGTGAGTTTTGTTGAACTAAGAAGTTGCTGTCTTTTTGTATTACACAATGGAAAGATAACGAGGATTTTTTTTATAATTCAGTTTAAAAAGGTATTAAAAGATATGCAGTATCTAAAAGCAGAGGGCGCGTAAGTGCAGAAATTTCAAATTTGGATATAAGTAATAGTACAAATAGTAAAAGAAAATCTCATAAATTAAAGCTTATATGTTGTAACAAAATGTGTGTAGTGAAAATGCAAGAATTTTTAAGGTCCATTTATTGCAATTGTGTCACAAAGCTCAATGACTGACGTTTGTCAAAATCTATTCTTATTGCGATTGTTAGTTAGCGAACCACGTGATCCTTTTATGTGTGGCCAATGAAATTCATCCACTAATTGAATAATATAATCTGCTTTTTTTTATTATTTTTTCTTTTGCATGTATAAGTATATCTTGTTTATTTTTATTGTTTTTTTTTTTGCTTATTATTAATATTTTTAGACGATAAATCTTAACTTAGTGATATTGTTATTCAATGCTTTTTTTCGGCATTTTTTCCCGAGTGGATAGTTGTACGTTATTAGTGAATAATTTAACTTTAAAATGCTTGACATAGGTGGCTTTGATTTACTTAAAAGTGCATGATTTTTTTTTCTCGAAAAAACAGTTAATTCGGACAGTTGACGTCATTATACCGGGAATTTTTTAATGACTTCATGGAATATGCTGAGGCTGTGGAAAATTATGCGTACACCATTTAAACAACAAAAGATAGGCTTCCTTATAATTCGAAGTGAGAAGAGAAATTTGCCCTCAAACAGTTGCTTCTAGGGCTTATGTATATAGCGTATATTATTAAGATAGCGAATATACCTTACCAGGTATACGCCCAAAATGTCGCGGGCCAAAATGTCGCGGCCAAAATGTCGCTGGGAAAAAATGTCGCGGGCCAAAATGTCGCGGGTCAAAATGTCGCCGGTCTAAAATGTCGCCGGGCCAAAATGTCGCGGTCTAAAATGTCGCTGGTCAAAATGTCGCCGGTCCAAAATGTCGCCGGGCCAAAATGTCGCGGTCTAAAATGTCGCTGGTCAAAATGTCGCCGGTCCAAAATGTCGCGGTCCAAAATGTCGCGAGCAAAAATGTCGAAGGTCCAAAATGTCGTGGGCCAAAATGTCGCCGGTCCAAAATGTCGTGTGTCCGAAATGTCGCCGGTCAAAAATGTCGCGTGTCCAAAATGTCGCCGGTCAAAAATGTCGCGTGTCCAAAATGTCGCCGGTCAAAAATGTCGCGTGTTCAAAATGTCGTCGGTCAAAAATGTCGCGTGTCCAAAATGTCGCGTGTCCAAAATGTCGCCGGTCAAAAATGTCGCGGGCAAAAATGTCGCCAGTTCAAATGTCGTCAGACAAAAATGTAGAAGATCCGACATTGATAGTACCAAAAATTAAATTATATGAAAAGGCTTTTTTACACCAAATTAGCAAAAGATTGCTAATTGCTGTTGATGAACGTGTGCGTTAATGATAGAATGGACTAAAATTTTTGAAAAATACTAAAAAAAAATTACCCTTTCGGCTTGTAACCGTTTCGAGCGTTTTCCAAGAAACAAATAGTTATCAAACAAGCGTCCGTTATTTATTTACAATAGCTTATTTCACCGTGACTCGCTATCTACCAACTTAAAAACGAATAGATTAGCAGCTCAAGCCAAGTTTAATTGATATCGAAAGGAAAATTTATGTGTTAAAAAAGAAGTTGAAGAAATGTGAAATGAATAAGACAGATATACAATGTTTGACATTTGTTTTTGTTAAAATTTCTTACATGATCGAAAGCAAGTCTATATAATTTAAATGATAGAGGTGTTTTTATTTTCTTCTTCATAAAATGTGTAAAAGAAAGTATTGGATCAGTGAAAAATTGTCAATTTGGAAGAATTTACACGTTCTGATGTGTGCTGAATTCAATTTTATCGTTTATTTTTTTAAAGGAAAATGTGTAAGTGTGTATCTGCGTGACCCATTTTTTTTGGGGCGACTCTACCACAAAACTTACTGCGTAAATTGGAATGAAATTCGGTACATACATATACCAACGAATATGTGGTTCAGTGCTGATTGGTTTTTGCCGCTAGTTCTTCCAAGTTTTTACATGCAAGAATGTAATGGAACGTTTTCAGCATAGCGTGATTACTATGTCTGAAGAAGGTTCAGACGAAATCAAATAAAAATTGGCCCATAAGAAGCCTTCAGAAGATACGCCACATCATCGAGGAAGCAGAGCAATTGAACTTTTTATTTTTCATTATTTGTGAGTGATGTATATCAAGAAGTAATGCAAGTATTCAGACAAAATTTTGTTTGTAGAAGAATCTTAAAGGTAGAGATGCTTATTCATTTCTGGCGTTAATCAGCTCAGACATAGTACTGTACCTTCGTTACAATCAGTATTTAAATGTGGAGTTGAATATAATACCATTTTTTCTCTTGAAATTTCACCTCCCCTTCCACCACTTAGTTGTTACAAAGAAAGCAATAATTACATGAACTAATTTGATTTCAAACGTCCCCAAATAACTCTTAAAGAAAATGTTCTAGAAGAAAATTGCCGGCTACGCGGTGATTAAACGGTATTCCGTTTTTGCAAAAGGAAAAAAAAAGCCTTTACAGCAAATTTATTTGTTTAATTTCTTTGTGTGAAAAAAAGAAATAATCCTAAATATACTTTAAAAAAACTAAAAAATACGCTTTTAGAGTAAATCAAATTCAAAAGAAGATTTTGAAAACTGTTGAATATCCGCTAAGTTTACTTGCACTTATAATATGCATTTTGTGGACGATCGATGCCCTACTCAGAACTAATGGCAAATGCACTTATTATGCATCAACATGCAATATAGTTTAGCCTTTAGTAATAATAATGGTTTTTAACATATTACTTTTACGTTTGTAAAGAACGTGAATTTTATCTTTGACTCACAAGGGGACCTTACAGGTTATCACTCACCGATTTTGATGAGTTTTATATATTATGTAGAGGGACCCACCCTAAGTATTTTAGCAAAAATATATTCCTCAATGCGCCTTAGTTTTTGAGATATAACGATCCAAAGTTCAGCTCGAAGTTGTTACAGAGGTACGGTTGAGCAGTGGGCACAACAGCGGCCGTAGCCCAGTGAGCAAGGTCCCCCACTCCGACCGCTGGAGGTCTGGGGATCGAGTCCCGTGAATTAACAATATTAAAAATTGAAAAAAAAAAATTCTTTCTAAATGAATAAATAAATAAAATAAAAATGAATAATTAAACGATTTTCCATTAACTATCGAATTTTTTTCGATATTAAAGAAAAAAAAAAATACGTCACGGGACTCGATCCCCAGACCTCCAGCGGTCGAAGTGGGGGACCTTGCTCACTGGGCTACGGCCGCTGTTGTGACCACTGCTCAACCGTACCTCTATAATAACTTCGAGCTGAACTTTGGATCGTTATATCTCGGAAACTAAGGCGCATTGGGGCATATCCTTTTGCTAAAATACTTAGGGTGGGTCCCTCTACATAATATATAAAACTCATCAAAATCGGTGAGTGACAACCTGTAAGGTCCCCTTGTCAGAGTTACATACCTACAAACAAACAAACAAAAAACAAACAAACCCACATGTGAAACTAATAAAAGCGTATTAAAAAGGAAGAAATTTAGCGTCCCTGGGCCCTAAGTACAGCCCTGAATAAACTATGGCATTATTTTGGTACTTAAATAATTTAAGCGTTAGAAGAAATCAATTTAGTTACATTTTTGTTAATAAATTAAGCTAATTTTCTAAACTGTTACGTTTAAAAAAAGTTACTAAACAGGTGTATTTATCATATCGTGATAAGCTTATTAGTAAAATTGAGCTACATAATTAAGCTGCATTGAATTTGTGAATTGCTGGAAACATTAAATCTGTACTATGCACTTAGTGTCATTTAGGAACGGCTATATTTTGGACTGGAAACATTTTGGACCGGCGGCCTTTCGGACCGGCGTTATTTTGGACCGGCGACATTTTGGCCCGGCGACCTTTTTGACCGGCGACATTTTGGACTGGCGACATTTTGGACCGGCGACATTTTGGACTGGCGACATTTTGGACCGGCGACATTCTGGCCCGGCGACATTTTTGACTGGCGACATTTTGGCCGGCGACATTTTTGACCGGCGACATTTTGGCCCGGCGACATTTTTGACCGGCGACATTCTGGCCCGGCGACATTTTGGCCCGCGACATTTTGGGCAGACGATATTTTGGACCGGCGACATTTTGGCCCACGACATTTTAGCCCGCGACATTTTGGCTCGGCGACATTTTGGACCGGCGACATTTTGGCCCGCGACATTTTAGCCCGCGACATTTTGGCTCGGCGACATTTTGGACCGGCGACATTTTGGCCCGCGACATTTTAGCCCGCGACATTTTGGCTCGGCGACATTTTTGCCGCGACATTTTGGCCCGCGACATTTCGGCCGCGACATTTTGACCCCAAACCACCTTACCAATATGCGCTGCCCTATATGAACGTATATATACATAGTTGCAATTACAAAATTTATTAGCTCTTTGAAATATCGAGATTTTCTTTTTTTTAACTTTTAAGCTGTAATAGAGCATTATTTGCTTTCTAAAAAATAATAAAAAAATAATAATTTACGCTATTGCTTTATAGTGTCAGAAGCGACAGCAGAAATATAAAATTAAATTATCTAGTGTTATTTTGAAAAGCTGATTTTAATGACAAAATATATAAGTGTACTTTACTTGAAAACTTAAGTCATCTGAAGCATGTAGAATAGTGAAATATATAACCGATGCAGAAAAGTATTTTATTAATGTGTACATTAATTTATATTTTTTGTTTAAAAAAAGGTAACTTCATTTACCTCTAATTCGAACTCAGATTGAATTAAAGGGCTATTCTGCATCTTATTTCTAAACAAATCCAATAACTTTTTTCAGACTAAATCTTTTTCTAAAGATTTAATAAGAAGGAATATTTGTAATTGCAATAAAACAAAGTGGCGTTAAATTGTAAGGCGTAAAAGTATTTAAAGCGCAAAACTAATCAAGCCATTTCTTTCATGAGATTTTTTTTTCCCGCGTTTCGACTTTAAAATTATCGTCTGCCCATAATCATTAAACGAAAATTCTCAGCTATAGACTTTAACGCGGGTTGATACAATAAGAAATCGTAAATGAGAACTAATTTGAGGATAAAAAACATCGAATGGTTTCTTTTAATTAAGATTCAATTCAGATGTCCGTAAAGCTAATTCTTTTGAAAGAAAAAGTTGCAATATCCTTGCGTATAAATCGTGGGGGAAAAAAAGAAATAAATACGGTAATTGTCGAGTTTAAACGACTTATACCCTAAGTTAGTATATTCATTGATTAGATCATTACTTTACTGAGGTTGAACAATGAAATTCTTTTCAGTAATTCAACGCCATTAATCGCCTACAAGTGTTAAAATTCACTCAGACTTTAAATACAAAAGAAAGTCATTCCAATCAGCAGACCAGTGACTGTGTATAAAAAAAAGAAGTTTAACAAAAAAGGGGAAAATAATAGAATCTGGTTCCGTGATCACATTCATTACTTAGAATGCAAATATTTAATTTTTCCAATCTCTTGTATTAGAATCGATTAGATTCGTGCAAATTTGCAATTCAAAGGAGGCTTTTTTGTGCATTTATTAAGTGACACGGCAGTAGGAACGGTCTTGGGTTTTCTTTTAAATCGATGTTTTGTTTTTTACGAATTAAGTTTAGAAAAATTGAAACGCGGTACGTGTACGTTAAATTACTTGGAGTGTTTTTTCCACCGTTAGAGTTTTGTAAGTAAATAGGAAAACGAATATTTCATCAAAGCAAAACACATTTTTAAGTTTTCGTTTGGTTTTAATGAAATATTTTGTTTGCAGTGGGATGATATTCGGCTTACGTAATTTTAAAACGTAGTTATTATAATTGGTATACCTGGAAGAAAATGACCAAGTGCAACGTTTGAGACCTTCTGATTCCATGCACTGAAGGTTCATAGTTTTTGCTTATAGTTTGTGTAATAATAACTGTAAGTTATTTAATAAGTTCATTAAATGCAGGATCACCCTCACTACTAAGGAAACATAAACATTTTATTTAAGTTTATGTTATATTAAGTAATAATAAATTTAACCTAAGAAAATTATATAGTACTTATGATATAAGCTATGTTATGGCACTATAAAAATAGGGTTTTTGCTTGCTTAATTGTCTAGTCAGACAGTAAAAACTCAATTTAAAATCCAGTTCATACATTGAGTACTGGATGCGCCATTAACACATATGGCATTTCCTCATTCTGGAGAGCACTTTATGAGCTTACATGACCATGACCCATAGTTAGGCTTGTCTAAGTTCCGAAGCGTTTAACCGGGACGCCGAAATGATACCCCCCCCCCGCCCCATCTTAGTGGGAATTCAAGGTACACTCTTACTAGATGGTTTTTAGAGTGGTTTGAAGGGTAGTATATGCGAAATGCTAGTAAATGAATGGTTACTAATTAAAACCTTGAATCACGTGCAATAATAAATGTGACACAAGCATACATATACAAACATTTTATTCGGAACTTGTTGATAGTTAAAATGAGGAATAAAAATTTTTTGTAAAAATCTACAAATGCTAATTCGGTGCAGTTGTACTTGTCAAAGTTACATATGCCGAAGTACACTGCTGGCCACCCAAATGGCAACACCAAGAAAGACGAGAGATATCACAACAAAGTTTATTGTGTAGACAACATGTTTACCAAGTATCAAATGAATACATTTATAGACTTCTGTGAAGGGTCATTCCTGCCAAAATCAGTAGCCAGAGTAGCCGCCATTGTTGCAGATCACCGCTGCCACACACGTCGGAATTGATTTAAAGAGACTTTGGATGTGTTCTTGGGGTACAGCAGACCAAGCAGCTTCCACATGTAGCTAAAGTTGATCTTTTGTAACAGATGGGCACGTAATCTAGGCCAATTGTTGAGCAACCTTGAACCACATGTTTTCTATTGGCGAAACATCCGGAGAGCGAACCGGCCAGGGAAGCAACTCAATCTGTTGATTGATGAAGAACCCTTGGACAATGCGTGCCACGTGCGGTCGGGCATTATCCTGCTGAAATATGGCTGTGGGTAAGCCCTGAAATCAAGGAAGGACAACTGGTTCCAACACCTCGTAGATATAGCTCTGACTGTTTAAAGTACAGGCAATTCGTACTAGAGGAGTGCGAGAGGGATATCAATATCACCCCACACCATAATACCAGGTGCAGGACCAATGTAGCTGCGCATAACGCAGCTGTTTAGCATCATCTCTCCACGGTGTCTCCAGACTCGAATTCAACCACCGTCCGACCGTCGTGGTGTTGCAGACTGAAGCGTGACTTGTCGGTAAAGACAATTTCATTCTATTTTGCCATCCGTATCCTTCTTCCATCGCACCATTGGCGGTAGAGACGTCTGTGGCTCTGCGTCAAGGATAGACGAAGTAATGGACGACTTGCAAACAGACCAGTCTGCTGTAAACGGCGTCGAATGGTATGCAGAGACACTGGATGATGCGTTACAGACGGAATATGCTGTGCTATGGTTCGTGATGTGACTGAGCAATCCGTCTTGCTCTTACCGTGAGTCCACGCGCACAATGTGCCTGTCATCACTTGAAGTGATGCCCCGAGGTGGATGTGATTCACCATGTCGGTCCGGCGTACCCTAATGCATCCAACGATCACATATCCGCAATACAGTTGTGTGATTTCGTCCAACACGAGTGCCTATTTCGATGAAAGATAAGGCTTAATCTCGGTAGACCACTATCCTTCCTCTGTCGAACTCGGATACTTGATTAAAAGATGATAGGTGTTTCCTACGATGCATAATTGATCGTTTTTTTTCCTTGAAAAAACCACAAGAAAAACACAATTGACGAACTAAAAATCGCCCAAATCTCCAAGCCTTAAATACCTTTCAAGATGGCGCCTCAGGGGCGCATGATGTGAGTCTGCTCTTAAATTATAAGCATTTGCATATCTCACCCCCGCTAATGCATGTTGTAAATTTCATATAGTTTACACGCTTCCTTCAAGGTGTTGCATTTGTGGTGACCAGCAGTGTAATTATCTTCTGTAATAATTCGCAGTGAACCATTTTTAGACCTTTTGGTTACCTATAATAAAATATATCTCTTTGCCTGGACGTGAAGTAAAACGACCGGGACACAGGAGTTTTGTGTGAAAACCAGACTATCTTGTCAAGCGAGGACGTTTGGCAACCTTACCCATAGTTATGTTTTCACCATACAGTGCCCGCCACTAATAAAATCATTGGATTATAAAATCAGTCGCTTTATAAAATCAAATCCGGAAAAACAGAATCATTACTATATCAAAACATGTTGAAATCATCCTTTGATAAAATCATTAGCACCGTTTTATAAAATCAAGCTTTCGAACTGTACATGTTAAAAACGGAGAAAAATAAAGAAAACACCCTTTTTTGTGCAAACATCAGGATAAATTGCAAAATTCTGCAGAGAAATCTGAGTAAAACTGCAACAGAAATTCTTAATTCTCGAGTTATGTCACACCAAGAAGTGGAAGAACGGTCTCTGAAGATGAAAAAATCTCAGTCACAGTGCTAAATTTGCCATCGTCAGTTGATATAAAAAAAGCGCTTGTCGTTCACTTTAGAGGTTCACTTCATACGGTTCACTTTAGAGCAAAGAGGAGATAATACTAAAAGTTATAAGAACTTTTATAAAGTCTCAAACGATGTTGAACCTTTACTTTCAAGTGCTGTTTTTCGAACAACAAAAATTTATAATTTTTAGACCCTCGTGTAAGTTAAAAAAATGTACTTTATAAGTATAAGTTAAATTCGAATTGTGATTTAATAAACTTAAAATAAAATACAGATAACAGTAATTAATTTCTTTTTTATTTTATTAAAACTTTAAAGCCATTTCTTTTTGTGATTTTATGTATGCCGGTTTATGAAATCAGCCGCTTAATGAAATCAAATATCCTGGGAACAAATGTGATTTTAATAAGCGGCGGGCACTGTATCTGTTTGTGTGTTCATCATTTTTTATTGACTATCAGTTCGTTCAAAAAGCTTCAACAGTTTGGATAACTGCATAGCACCTATAATCCCACTACTTCACAGTTGCAATCCATCTTCAACGCCATAAAAGACTACTAACAAATTGTAGCACTCATTTTAAAACCCTTCAAAGTCAAACGGTGCACTTTCATATCGTTTGTAAACTGAGGAATAATGACAGAAAAAAATGGCGCTTCAAACGAACGCCATTTGATGCGTCTTCCTGAGATGGCGAGAATCGCACTCGGAGACAAAAGAACGACTGGTTATAAATTGTGAACCGAAAGACGCTGAAGCTCGGGTGGAAGCAGAAGAAAAGGAATAAAATGGGATAGATAGGAAATTGTTTAGCAGAGGCGCTTATTTAGAAGCCTTTGAAATTGTTGACGCATGTGTTTTTTTGCATTTCAAGTGTTCGGAACTCTGAAGTGCTTCATTTAAATTTCAACTTAAAACTATTTACTTTCCGTTCTCGGGTATAGAGCTGAAAGCTCGAAAAGAGGTAAGGAATTTATAAACTGCGATCTAACATTAAAAGCTTAATTTATTTCTGAAGCATACGGAGTGCATTTTAAGGATTCTTTTCTTATTGGTTTCCTTTTTTAAAGAAGTCTAAGGATTATTTTACTGTCATATATACCTTTACCTTTCGCACGTTTTACCTTTCAAGCTTTTATCATATCATTCAAGTTAACCCTTTTCTTGTTTTGTTTACTATTGCTTATTTATTTCTTGTTTAGGTTTTTTCCTTTTCAAAGGAAATAAATCAACAAAACGAGAAAAAGTAGTTTTCCTAACTGTTGCGATAGCATCGAAGTTTTGCATGAAGATTTAATGTAACCCATAAAAATGAAATTTTTAAGCTAATAAGTAGATCTTCAGCTATGGCACGCTTTTATACCCTACTACTCCTGCACCTTCTAAAATATGTAGACTCTTAAAACCTGAATTTCCTACCGTGTTTCCCGAAAATAAGACCCAGTCTTTTACTACTTTTTGTTGAAAAAGGTACGCTAGGGCTTAAGTTCTGGGAATATCTTTATTTTCTTTAGTGAACAATAATTAATAATTGCTCAGCTCAAAAAACTTGCACTTATTTTCGCACAAGAAAAACATTCCTTCAAGTTTCAGAAATACGTGTATTTATCCCAGTTGAATATGTTTTGAGGTTCAATAACATTAAAAAACGTTCTAAATCTATGTCTTTGACCTTGCATCCATTGCAAGGTCCTACCATTAGGGAGGGGGTCCTCCCATTAAAATGATTAAAGACAGTTTAAAACCGTGTTTTGGCTACTTGATATTAAGAAAGTGCCAGGGGGATCTTTAGAGCCCCTATTTGTGCCAGAATTTTATACATATAAATGGCTTTATTTTGATTTCTTTTTTCATTGTTTGGTAACAATTTGGCGACACAAAATTTAAGATTAAATCTGAATCTTCATCACATTCCTCGACCTTCGTCTTCTAGAACGTAGTAAATGCTAAACGTTCATTCGCAATGCTTCGACTTTAAAAATGACTAAATATTCTAATTTGCCTCAAGCACATCCGTGCGCTTATTTGTGTCATATGCCTTTTGTAAAGGAGGAATTAAGCGCCCATTTACTCATCTATGTGAAAGAAGATCTTAACTGATATTTATTGTAGGAATACGGTTTCTCCTTGAATCACCCAGAAAATCATCCCATATTTTCTTCATTAGGTTCTAGTTTCGGAAAAGCACGGTATTATGGCAATATTGAAACCTTATCGCAAAAACAATAAGCTTTTTCCCAAACAGAATTTGCATATAGGTGGAGGAGATCTAGTTCAACTTTTTACTTCAAGGAAACCGGTTTCAATCGTGAAAATTTTCAGTTGTGCACTGTTAGAACTACAAGTTGCGCAAGGTACCTTTAAGGGTTAAAGGTTGAAGCACCAGCGGCACCCCCTGAAGGGTTACACTTGACTGCCAATGAGCACCCTTGAGGGTGCCATTTGGCTTCATGTGGCACACTATGGGTATTTTATGGCACCCCATGGGTGTACCATGGCACGCGAAGAAGCCAAATGGCTTCTTCAGTTGGTTGAAGGCTTAAGTTACATAAATGGGTAAATTTAAAAACATTAATGATATAATAGCTAGTGTGAGAATATGAATAAAAACAATAAATAACAATCATAATAACTAACGTCTTTAAAAGACCTTAATTATTTGAGAGGCTAAGGCATGACATTCTTAGCATCTTTAGGACAAAATCGAAGCGAAAATTATCATCAGTAGTTATATTTTTTTCCTTGAACAAGAGTTTCTTCGCAGAAATTCTTTAACACTACGAGAAATTAATGGGAATGTGATTCAAACCTTTGTCAGGTTATTAATGGGATCCAGTTCATCTTTTTCAACAGCTCAAATAGCCCGTCTTTCTGCATAAATGATAGTAATTTTGAACCCTAACATTTAGAGGTCACAGCAATGTGTGGGATCAGTCAGTGTCACGCCGGAAATTGCTCGGTAGTAGCTGTCGCTTCACAATGAATGTATGGTATGACTTATGACTTCTTGAGCTAATTACGGGGTAGCAGGAAAGTTATCTACCTAACATAAGCTGACATTTAAAAAATGTATTTAAAGTACAATTTATTTAGTTTTTCTTAGGAAAATATTTAATTAGAATTTCATTAAATAGCTGTTGAGTTTAAAATTTAAACTATCATATAAACTTTTTAATTTGAATTTGAATAAGTACTAAAAACTGGCTTTTTAATTAAGGAAACATTGCATACTTTCAGAAATGGGTGAAAAAGTCTCGAATTATCAGTAAATCAATAAATCTGAAAGAATGTATTTGAGATACTTCTTTTTTTCTAGTAAACTACATGTTCTGTTTTTCACTGCAAGTAATTTTGAAACCCAAATATTGGTAGGTATTTATTTAAGTAAAAAATATAAGTATAAAAAATTTTAAAAGGAAACGAATTAATCACTTTGTATACTGGATTGCAGAAAAAAATATTAGTCAAAACGAAATATTTTTCTTACCTAAATAATCCAACCAGTCAGTTTAGGTATTGAACTGCTTTTTTATGCATTAAATGTAAATTCTAATTTATGAACCAATTTCAAATGAAATGTCACAGAAATGTCAGAATTTCATTAAGGATTCATTCAATAAGGATTTAAGTTGCATTAAAATGTAGCATTAAAATACGTTAAAATTTACTTGTGGTTAGTGGTTAAAAAAATGAATTCATTTCAGGAGACATGACGAATAAATTATTCATTTGTAATAGTTAGATTAAAAAAAAAACATTTTGTTAAAAAATCATAGTTACGGTCATTAAAGTATTATTCGCGTCATTTCTAATAATACATGATAATTTGCTACAGGCCGAGCGTTGATACTGTGCCCAAAAAGGGGCCTCATAATACTTATTAAATCTAAATTCTAATTTGCGCGAAATGATCAAAAGTTGCTTCGGATGAAATTATTGATACATAATGCAGTATAAATAACTATCTGCTGAATTGGTAATGAGAGATTCAGAATCTGTTTGCACAACAAGAAGGAATGCCTTCGGTTTCCTAAGGCAACTGAACATATGGTTTAAGTATGGTTTACAGCGCATATCTCACTATATTAATTACACTAAGCCAATTTCATCAAGTCAAATATCCTCTAATAGATAATACGGAGGCAGAACCTGATATTACAGATGCTCACTAACTCCAGCTTTAGTTTCGCTGCCGACAAGCTATTTAATGTACTAAGCATGTTCATTGTTTAAACTTCTTGTTTGAGAGAGTGTTTCGTAATAATTATAAGCTTGTTGAAATATTTTGCTACAAACATGAATTTTGATACTCACACACAACTACTTATGCAGTTGAAGCTTGTTAATTTGGATCAAGTCTAAATAGAATCACTGCTTAGACGAACTGATTTTAAAGGTGCCTTGGAGTTCATTTTAACAAAGTTCGACTGTATATCAATTTTCTCTCTCTCTCTCTCTCTGTGTGAGTGTGTGTGTTTATGCGAGAGTGTAAACATTTATAGTTTATATTTTTCGGGCTGGTTACATTGAAAAAAAAACGAATAAATTGCGTTTTAAAATGATCAATTAACGTTTTTCATGAAACATAAGAAAATTATTTTTAACTATGAAATACTTTACATCGAACAAATAATTTGCTATAAATAAAATATTTATTACAAAGGTAAACAAAACAGTTTGCGGCACCAAAGCACGGGGTAGTTAGCTGCTTTTTCGTTTTCGGGAAATTGCAGCAGAAAATTGTATTCATTTCATCCTAAAACATAGAGCGAAATATTAACGCAATACGAGAACACAAATCTCAATAGTGCGAAAACTAGAAATAATCCCTGATACTGATGGAGTGAAAGACAATTGTTGTATACAGAAATATATTAAATATTTTTCTGAATTATATTCACTGTAACTTCAGCCTTTTATATAAAAAAAAGAAAAAAAAGGAGATAAAAAAAAACATTTTGATTATGAAATATCTGACAAGTAAATCTTCTATAGTTCTTTGGATTAATAGGAAATGTCATTTTCTTTAGTGATATTGATGTGTGTTTCGGATTTACTTCCGTTCGTCATTGTAGTTCAAGAACTACCTGCGAATTTAATATTTCGGTTAGAACATCGTTTTATTGTAACAAAATGACGTTTCCGTATGTGTAAAAGTATTCTGTGATATATGTGGTTTCGTCTATTTCATTTGAGGAAATTTTTTCATATTTTCTTTGGAGTTCAATTTTATATCTATTTTTCTCATACCACAGTAAGACTTATTTTTTTCTATTTATTATTATTTTTTAAAATTCAGATTGCATGATGAGCATGTATGTTTTCTCGTTTTCATTCTGCTGATTGTAAATTCTGCACAACACCATATGAATTTCCTTTTTCCATTTGTGCTTTCAATACTAGTATAGCGTCTTGTATGAAATCTACATTCTACATGTTTATTTAAACAAATTTTGAATTTAAAGAAATACCCCGAAAAAGATTATTCATAACGGGTCCTTTTGCTTGATATTTCCATTTAAATTTTCAATAAGCTCATATTATTCAATGTGCAATCTTCTCAGATTTTAAAAACATTTCAGTAAATGAGCCTTCCAAACGTAAAACTTATAATAATAATAATAATAATTATAATAATAATAATAACAACAATAACGAGAAGAAGAAGAAAAATATGCAATCAAAATAGTATACTTTAGTTGTGATTGAAAATCTTGGAGGATAGAGGGGCTAAGTTACATTTAAAAAAATGAACACTCTGGACAATGGTAAGCAATGGATACAGGTAAGCAAATAAAAATACATCAAACAGTAAATGTGTCAATAGACCAATTTCATACGCACACTAATGACGAAATCAGTAAACAAAAAAGCTGCAACAACTACAACAATAAAACTTTGAACTTTAATTACTCGCAATTTCTGTTTTGTCACTTAACCCCTTCATCTTCAAGCCTCTCAACTATGTCTAAAAGAAACAATTTCGATCAATAAGATGTTATTCTTTTAATTTGCGTTGCTGGTTGTAATTTTGAGTGCGAGATATATACTTTTATTATCTGTACTGAATCCAGCGTTTTCCTTGTAGTACAATTGTTGCACAGCCACACACACACTACAGGGAAAATGTAAATTATTGATTAATACTTTTAGAGCTGAAAACATGTTTTCCAATGTAAAAATTTGAAGAAACGAAAAATGTATAATTTTCATTTGTGAAGCAAATTTATGTTATTTAACTCTAATCTGTTATTATAACAAACTGATCACCGAGTGAAAATTTTTATTTATTTACTTATTTATTATTTTTGTGAAACGGTGCTATTCTTTATTAAGTGTATTGAAGCTTTCAAGCGGTAAATGTAATACATTTCCTGCAAATTCTAGACTTTAAGAAACCGTCCTAAAGCTTAAAGAAAAAAAAAACTCGTTTTAGAAAAGACACAATATTCAATTCAACTTTTTTTTTTTTCATTTTCGAACTATATAGAAGATTGAATTGAAATAGAAAAAAGTTTTGAATCTTCTTCTGAATTCTATCAAATCTTAATCAAGGAAAAAGCTTGAAAATGTCGGTCCTAGATAGAAATTGGTTGCGTCATTCGGTTTTGCATTGTGTTCTTCACCGGTTATATATTTATTTCGTGTATGAAAAAAATCTCAGTGTTTTTCATGCTCGCGTTGAAATTGATCATGAACGGAGGCAAATTTTGTTTGGAGCTTTTTTTTAGCGACACGTTTAAATGTTAAAAACATTTCATCCGTATCAGGTTAACACTATTATGATGAACATGAACAGTAAGGGAATTCGAATTTTAACATTCCTTTTCCTGTTTGGGAGCAGATAGGATAATAATTTTTAGAGGGGGGGAGATTGGCGATACAAAAACATAAAACTCAACCATATGAGCGCATGATATTGGGACGGCTTCTGTCGTTTAGATTAGTGCATGGCGTTAATTTCATGTTCAGCCTATTACACTGCAAAAAACGGAACTGTTGTTTTTACATTATAATACTGGCAGCCGAGGTTCCAATTTAAAACTGTAAAATGCATAGTAATAAACTGTAAAACTAGCAATTTTACAGCTTCTTACTGTAAAGTTCGAAATTTCACAGTTTATTGCCGTAAAATTTAGCAATATTATGTAGTAAAAACAACATTGTAATTCTGGCAGCAGAGGTTTCAGCTTAAAACTGTAAAATGCACGGTAATAAACTGTAAAATTAGCAATTTTTACAGTTTATCACTATAACATCAGTTGTACAACTTTATTTTTTACAGTGTACGATTAATTGCACCCAAAACATTTGCTTCGAAAATACATAAAACTTCCCAAAAAGTACACTGGAAGCACTATGAAGGAGCAATTTGTTTTAGAGAAAGCAGCTTCTGTGTTATGAGTAGATCTTTTGATCTAGTTATGACACACAATTTGTCTGGCGGAGCGGCACGCACATTCCTTTTCTTCTGCCGAGATTGAATTGAAAGGAAGCCCATCAAATTCCGACGACCCCTATCAAATCTTAATCAAAGAGAAAGCTTTGAAATCGGATCCTCATTCGGGCTGGTGATGAACATTTAGGTCCTCCAATTTCATTCCCTTTTGCAGGATGGGATGCTAAGCATGGTCTCGAGGGATCGATTTTCATTTTTCGTTTGAAATAAGTAAACAGTCAAATGCCCTCTAACATTTAACTGGGAAAGCAAGACGCGCTTATTAAATCATAATGACTTCACCTTGCTATTTATTTCAAACAAAAGATCATTTATTTTAACAATATTAAAAACTTTAAGTAAGAAGTAATCTATAAATATAAAAATGAATGTATGCATGCATGGTCCTATGTACCTACTTAACTCAAAACCTACCCGTACTCAAAAACTACCCGTCGGATTTCGCTAAAAATTTCAGTTTGTTTGTATCCTCACTGGGCACATCAAGAGGCCAATTAGGAAAAAATCTGACAGGTAGTTCTTTTTTTTATTCCAATTTTAATTAAAACTTCCACATAAAATTTCTATTTTTTTAAATGCTTTCCTCTATCCAAATCATTATTTAGTGCTTCATCTCAACTTCCCCTCGATACCTAATTTTGCGTTTGATATCGTCTTTGCTTCGCGTATTTTTCCGAGGCTTCTATCAATTCAAATAGTTAAGAAATGTTTCCTTCGTGAGTATTCACCCTTGAATACATAATACTACTGTTTTTATTTTTTCAAAAGTAGAAACGCATGTTTTTAGAAAATCATCACAGATAAATAACACATTTAAGTGTGATTTCAGTTGTCCTTCACGCCGATTTAACTGACCACGTTGTCACAAAAAATAGCTTCTTGCATTTCGCATGTTGCATTTTAACCCGCACGACGCCGGAAATATCTAATAGTGCTTAACTAAAAGTTAAAACAAACGCTGCCTGAAATAAAAGTTAACGTACAGAAACTAACTTTAGATTAAAAGAAGTATATGGTGTAAAAATGCTTTTGAAAATATGACTGGAATCATAAAAAGTCTCGAAAACCTGAATTATTTTTATATTTTATACAATATCAGAAGTTCAATATCCACAAGTATGTTTGTTTATTTTCAGACTTAAAAATGTTGTGCTAACTTATCAGCAATTAGCTTTATAACTGTTCTGATTGTTTTTTATTGTTTTCGGTATGAAATGGAAATCTTGTGCCAGTTACAAGCATTGTAATAAAAAAATTATTTTGCATTATGATCAATGTAAATAATATTAACAGGGGTAGGTTCTTAAAATAATAATTAAAAAAATCAGGTTAGTTTTGTACGAAGTGTTAATTTTTACGTCCGAGGGTTTGTTTTTGCTTTAGAATAAGACGGATTTTCCATCAAGAAAAAATGATCTATCACTTTTCTGAGCAAATATACAGTACATATTTTGTAAAATAGAAAAAGCAAAGTATAATGCATTTTCATTGGAGCACGACTTAGTCTACAGTACTCCAATATTTGTGTGTACATCTTTTAAGAGAATAAAAGCATGAAATTAAATCGTTGTAATAGAGCACCAGTTTTTACAACGCTAATTTTCTACAACCACAGCTGCGCTAAGATTAATGGAATGTCACATGAGATTGAGTTATTTAACGGACAACGTGCAAAATATGTTCATAAACACGGTGTTTCTTTTGACGTGGTGATGAACTTAGAAGAATGTTAGTGGGCTTGAGGAGAAATAATTTCTAGAGAACTGTGTTTGTCAGTGAGAAAGGTGAAACTTTTTGCGTAAGGTTCTGCTGTATTTCTGGAATGAAGAATGTGCTATAGCTAATGCTGAAGAAAAACTTGATTCCACAGTCATTACTTTTGATAAAGAGTTCAATTCTAGAAAGAAAATGTAAACAGACGATAACTTGAGTTGTTGGTAAAATTCAAAATATCATATTCCAAAAGATGCGGGTCCTGAAACGACGGGTGGAAATTCATATGAATGCAATTCAGAAAGTAGTTACAATTATTATTACATTTTAGTTTTTTTTCTGTAATTTCAAGTTTTAAATTCAAAATCATCATTCAAATCAATTTTTCCAATGTTTAAGTGACCGTATGTAGTTTTGAAATTTAAGCAATAGGAATTACTTTCCATGTACAGAACGAAGAAATTACCAGATATTTATTCTGCACCTAATTGGTTGAGAAAAGGGAGAAAGCCCTTTTAGAGCAGAAAATGGAATACACACTAGTAAAACTCTGCCTTGTAACGCGTTGGGTTTAAATAGTTCAAATGTGCGTGGGCATTATAAAAGAGGCAAAGTCAGCTCCGAGCAATTCCTATGACACCCCAGTTTCTGTGGGGAAAGGACACATAACTTCATTACTAAAAAATAGTCACAACGTAAAATTTTTCATACTTTGTTGCACTTAGGGTAGTTTTCGACACAATGCACAACATTTTGTGTTTCAATCTATGCAATAGATTGGGGCGGATCTCAAGTTGAAACATCAAAATTATTTTTACTCTATCTGAACTGACTCTGTGTTTTTTTTACATATAAATCTAGAAAACTAACTACATTCATACGAAATTAATTCTTTGGAAAAAAATTTACCAACCTCTAAAATGCGTCGTTTCTTTTTAAAATGCAACTACGATAAAAAAAAATTAGGAGTAATGACTTAAGATATCTCTACATCCTAATACAAAATAAATACAAATCTCCTTTCGTGAAACATGCACAAAAGTATTTCAAATCTAGAATGTAAAAATAATCACTAGTAGCAGAAACTTTTCTAAATAGTGGTTTGAGCAGGTGAAAAAATGTTATGAAGAAAGAATGCTCAACCTTTTTGTATGCTATTAAAACATAAGTATCGTTAAATTGTGTTCTGGGCATTAAAAATTTTCAGCGTAATTATGTATCCATGTACGTATCTCTTCATGTTCTGTTTCTAATAAATAAGTTTTTTCAAGAAAGAAGTACGAAGTGAAAAAAATACCAAAGAAACCTATTCTTTCGTGACTGAAAAAGTCAGGTAGTAAAAAAAAAAAAAAAAAAACTCGGAAAAGTTCACTTACTTTAAACAGACACTCAGACTTTCCCTTGGCGCAAAGATTTACCAAGGGATTCACAAATCCCGATTTAATCGGCCTTCAATGATATACATGAAATGCTTACATAGCGAGGAAAATAAAAAGCAAAATAGTGAAAAGGAAACTCGCGTAGCTTAAAGGGGTGAATATGCTCTTCGGAACCTTTCTTTTTGATTAAGATTTGATGGGCATTGCTAGGATACGTTTCCCCTTCTCTTCTTCCGAATCCAATCTTTTTCAAGGATGGGGCTCATTCGATGATTCATAAAATGAATTGGGTTTCGCAATGCGATTAAAAAAAGTGATCATGTGTGTGTAAGATGTTGTGAAAATGGATGTTTGTTCCTCGGTTTGTAAGAGTTGCATCAGCTCATAATAATGGAGCAATAATATCATCCTGAAATACGTTCTTTCTATCCCCTTGATCTGTCTTATTTTGCTTGAGTTACCGGATCGCAATGTTTAAATTTAGTTACAGTAAATTCATTGTGCAGTGAAAAATAGTGGTTGGAGCCAGTAGTGTATGGTTATAAACTTTGTGTTTAGCTATTTGTTTATATCACTTTAAAGTTCATTGTATTGTTTTGTACCCAGGTAGCACAAATAACCTTTAAACGTTTTCTAAACGTTTTTAAGCGGTTGTTACAACGTTAATAACCATTTTACAGCCTTTAAAAAACGAAGTGTGCTATTTGGGTATCTACCAAAGATTTAATAACAAAACTCGGTGGTCGAAGAAAATTTGAGTACACTGTAAATGGTTAGAATATAGTTTCTTTTTCTTTTTTAAAGGAAGTTCATGGCGGGAAATCGTTAGTCAAAAATTATTATTTTATTGGAAAGCGAGTTGCCGTGGACGGTTAGGGAACGGCCGCAGGCGGCGAACCGGGGTTGGCGAACGTAAAAAAATATGGGGACGAGAGCCCTAGTCATGTATCCACCAGTAGAGACGGATTTCTCCTGTTCGAAGGCAATCTCCTAAAAACAATAAAAATTATGTCAAAAAACAAACCAGTTAAAGAAAGTAAAATACACTAGTAACATTTACAGGAAGCTGTAATGCGAAAAATTTTGCATCAACTGAAACTTTTAATGGTAAAAAAAAAAAAAATAACATGTTAATTTATAAACCGAGCGTTTATCTAACCAACTATTTCATCTGCATTTGAAAATATTTTTATTTCTTTGTTTATTTATTAATAATTATTATTATTATTCAAGGCATTCAATTTTAAAAACTGAGTAAAAGTGGAACATTTTAGTTATAGGCTATTGCTTCAAGTAATTGGTATCCTGGAAGAAATAGCTGGATTAGGGTGCATGAAAAATGGCAATTGGTTCTTTGTCTTAAATCAAAACACGATGTAATCCTGTATTCGAAGAATCAGCCACTGCTATGTCAATCATAAATTAATAACTAGAGCTCTGCTAAATGAAAGTAGAAAAGATTCACTTTCATTGATAAAGAGAATTATTCAATAAAATTTAATTAGTTAGGAGAATGAAACTCTTGTTTGAAATTTTCTAGAAGAGAGTGTTCAAAAAATTTTACTACGTAAAATCTTTCGACATGTTTGCTCGCTGTTTTTAATTTACTTTATAAAGTCTTGTTCTAAAATAATTTGATTTGCTTATGGCAGCGTTATTTCAAAAGAAGAAATGATTTTGATACAAATTTCGATAAAATAATAGAATCCTAAAACGTATGAGATTGAAGTATTAAATAATTAGTTAGACTTATGTAATATTGACACAATTAAAAACTATTTTGTAACTTAATTTTTAACTGTGATTCCTCTGTGAACTCTTCAAAATTTAACTGCATTATATAAAAATAAAGACTCCGTTCTTAGTAAAGTTCGTGAAATAAAACTAGGTTATAACATATATCTAACCTTTGTAAGCTATTTTGTGAAAAACAGATAAATCCGTTACTGTGGAATTACTTACCCCATATCTTATATCTTTAAACGAGCAACAATCGGCTTCGTATGAGTTTTTGATTTCGATATTCGCTGGCAGACAATTATCATTATTTTATTTTTAAAAACGCATTGCTCCCTACAGCCCCTCAAGAATTTATCACCCCCTTGAGGGGTTCAAACCGCCCCTTCGGAGGTGGTAGCTCTCAGGTTGGGAGCCACTGGTATAGAAATCTCGAGATTTGGGGAATATTTAGCAATATCTCGTAAACCCTTTTGCGCCTCACACAACACATACGAACTAAGAAAATTTCAAAAATTCTTTTGGGACGGAAACTTTTCTTTGTCTAATGGGAAACCTTCCCACCAGTTCTCTATTAATGTTTAAAGTTTTCCTAAAAGTCAATTAAGTTAGTTTTCGAATTCTAGTGTCCCCCACTCATAGTTCATGCTACTAAAATTGAAGGGCTTGGGAGATGGAGGGGTGTGTGACAAAACCGAAAGTGCGAGTAGTTAAAGTTCAAACTTTTGTTGTTGCAGTTGTTGTTTTTTTGTTTTCTGTTTTAGCCATTAAATAAACATATGAAGTTAGTCGAATGACACCTACTTTTTGATGCACCAAGTTTTATTTGCTTATTTGTATTCATTGCTCCCCATTTTTCAGAGTATTTTCAGAAAAATGTAACATACCTTCTTCCTCCAAATCCTTTAATTGTTCTGTTGTAAAATAAAGAAAAAAATTCGTTGCAAAGGGTTTAATTAGAACTGAAAAGCATAATTTAATTCCCGTTTCAACTTAACTATGTCGGCAATAATTACTAACCCTCCGTATGGAGCATTGGGTAATATTTTCTATGAAGAATCTCAGTAATATTTGTCTTCCTCATGATTCACACTTCATATGTATTTCGATGCTTCAAATTATCTATTCATCTTTACTAGTTACAGATTAAGTACTAGTTACAGTACTTAAATGCACGATTTAGCAGTTAAGTAACGAGGTGTTTTTAGTTTAAGTATAATCCTCAACAATGCAGTCATGAATCTTTTTATTGAGAATTATTAAAACTGGTCAAAAATCTCAGAAGTTTTTGAAAAATTCTGTATCAGATTTGGCTGTTTAGTGTATAAGTAAATTTCTAAAGGGTGAAGTTTACGTAAATATTCTCCCTCCTTTAAGCGTATCTTTTAACTCTACAGTTTGTCAATGTTTATTCTGTAGAAAATGAAATCCAGTGGAATATTTATCCTGTTCAAACAAGTAAAATATTTATTCTGTCCTGTGAAAGACAAACATTTTACTAGTGTTTATTTTTCTACCATAATTAAACACTATTTGACTTCTACTAGCATTCAGGAAAATTTGGACTAACATATCGTGCAACAATATTATCTTTTACCACAGTTTCATCCGTTTTTGAGTTGCATTAAACTAATTATTTTAAGCAGATACGTGTGTGTGTGCGAGAGAGAGAGAGAGAGAGAGAGAGAGAGAGAGATAAAACTTGGTACTTTGGAAACGGGGGAGAGTATATAAAAATTTAAAATGCAGTGCCATCTTTTTTTGCTAAAGATATGTTAATAATAGGGTTTCCTCTCACATAAAGCAAATTTAAGTAAGGGAAACTACGTAAACAATTTATTCTCGTACGTATAGCAAAGGAAGTTACTAAGTAAAACACAGAGAAATTTAGCTTAAAGTTGTCTTGTCTCAGTCAATTTCTGTCACTCAAGATTTTCGTTTTTGCTCGAAACAATAAAATACTTTTCAGTTATCTTGAACGAAGTCACATGCATAATTGCTCGTTGGAGAGATGTTTTGCAAATTGGTACCAGCAAGTAGAAAGGTACCAATAACTTCATGCTCAAATTTTTGCTTATCTTTAAAATTTCTAACGTTTTAACCCATTAATGCCTGACATTTTTCCCCCCAAAGATATTTTATATACGGGTTACAAACAGTGTTTAATGGACAGGAAAAATAATAAAAAAAAATCATGTAAAAAATAATTTTTTTATTAAGGAAAGAAAAATCGTCCCTTAAAAGTTACGATAGACTCCAGAGGGTACATACTTTTTTTAATAATTTTTTTTTCTGCCTACTATATAATATTTAAACAGACATTTTATAAGAATAAATAAAAACAGCAATTAACGTAAACTGGGAAACTGGGAATAACTTTAAAAACTTAGCTTTTTTTCTTGAGATTGTGAATGATGTCATTTTTGATAAATATCATATTAAAACTGCTACAGAACACACTTTACAATGGTTATGTGCTGCAATCTGTTAATAACGAATTGATACAATACCAAGGTACTAATTGAACGCTAGTATTTGGTTGAAATGTTCATTTTGGGGAAATTCAGACCCTTTTTTTGGATTGTCCCTAAAAAGGGACGTTAGGCATTGATGGGTTAAAAATATGCCAGTCATTCATTGCAAAAGACTTTTTCGTTCGAAAAAAAAAAAAAATTGTCAGAAATTTTCTTGAGACTTTAACACAACTTTATTTGACTATTTTTCACAGTAGTTCCTAACCCTACCCTGCATAGCGTTGCCAATTGGATACATGGACTATTTTTCCTTATGACCATGCATAATGCATTCAAGCATAAAAAGCAAGTATTAGGTATCTTTAAAGCAAATATAACCATCTATCCTTAAAATTAATTTCATAAAAATGTGTTCCAATGTTTTCTCATTACACTAAAAAACATATATATGTCTTTCAAAGAACAAAAAATCATGCAGAGTAGGGTTAACTTATATTTTTTATTTTCAAAGCACAAAATTCTACTTCTTTGCTCCCATGTTTGAGCAGTAACTTCAGCCAAAAGTTGAATGAAACGCTGGATCATTAATTCAACTTCAATTGAGTATTAGTAACAAAAAAAAGTTTTAGAAAATTTTGACACAATATTCTTTGGAAAATATTAATTTACTTCATCTTCTTGTAAAATAAGCATAGGGATTGATATCTACTAATGAAAAACAGTACCAAAGCAAAAATGCTTTGGTATCCATGCTATGACAAAATTAATGAATAAATAAATAAATTTAAAAAAAACAGGGAAAAATATTGTATTATACATTTTCTTAAGCTATAGTTTTGTAAATTCAAAAAGAAGATTTTATAAATTTTGAAAGGGTATTTTTTTAGATTTAACTTTAAGCCACCTTATTGTAAAATAGACCGAACATCATTAGTTTTATCTACCAATCAAAAGAAGAGCTTGAAGCTCTTCTTACAATCCGTACATTTTTTTTAAACATGAATGAAAGAAAATGTAAATTGTTATTTTATTTTACGCTTCCTTTTCTCATAATTTTAATTCTTTTTTTCAAAGACATAAATATTTTGGACACATCATTAACACGTGAAAGAGCAAAAGTAATGCGGCTATATATAGTAACCTTAGTACCGACTCTTGATAGGTTGAAACCCATTTACAGAAAAAGGTCCGAATACATCTTACTGATTGGACTCTATACTTCTAACAATTTACTTGCGTCAGTTCCATTTTTCTGCCAAATTATCTCTGCTGCAGTTATCGTTGGTGTTTTTTTATTTGACCGTAATTTACAGTGATTTGATATTAAAAAAATCACCAAAGCTCAAAGTATGCAGGAAATACAAAGCCTTTTTTGTTATAATTATGAAAATATTTTTGCGTTAAAGGGCCATTGGGGCTGTATTGTCAGTAGATTTTGTTCCATAAACACAAATAAAATAAGCTACGAATTTTTTTGTTGGTAGCAACAGTTAAGATTTGTCATAAGAATTATATGGAAAGTCAAAAGTTCATAGTTTTAAAGAAAACGATTCAAGGATGAGCAATATAATGCTTGTGATGGAACTGGACCTATACGAGTCCCATTCCGTCACAGTCATTTTAATGCTTAAAATTCGGTTATTTTCAAACAAATAAATAATTTTAAATTTTCTACGTAATTCGTATGACAAATATTTGCCATTGCTACCAACAAAAAAAATTCTAGCGTATTTTATTTGTATTTATAGAACAAAATTTACTGCCAAAACAGCTCTAAATGTACCATTCCGTCACGTGGAATGCCCTAAAGTTCTAAATAGTAATTAATCTATTTAGTTATTCTATTTAGAAGATATTTTTTCTATTATTTATATAAATGATTAAAAGTGTCATTTGAAACAGTTCCGAGATGAAAATTTGTAGTTAACCATGCTACGAAATATTTTTCTGTTACAGAGAAATGTAAGACTCCTTATATTTATATGAGCTTTTAGCAATAGTAAATACTAGATGGTAAATATTCATTAACGTTAAAGATGGGGATAATACCAATAGTAAACACTACATTGAATTAGTCTATAACTAATGCCGGTATGATCCAACAATATGCAGCAAAATCTGTAGTTTTCATTACGTGTATAGTATGGGAACAAATATCAAATTGAATTGCTAATTACTAAACCAATCCTAACTGCCAAATCGTTCCTTTTAGGAGTGGGAACTTTAGTTTCAACATATAATTAATAAATTAATTAACAATGGTTTATGGACCATTACATAGATATTCCCAGCAGTGCTGCAAAACGGTAATCAAACTAAACTATGAATTTTACATTACTCCAGCATGTGTTTTTCAATCTGCTCTGCAACAGCGAAACTTATGTGTACGTACATAATGAAACACGTTAAGAGGAGTCATAGCTACCGAAATCATAGGGTAAATATTGATATACATTTGAAATTAGTATAATAGATTTGTTTTCATTTAATGCATTCATTTAATGGAATCGCTTGTAGTTTATTAAATTTACGGTATATTATACTCAATTTTCTTTACACATTTTGTCCGCAATAGGAATTTTGATTTCATCTATGAAGGAACTGCTCCTGATTATGAGAATATGTATAATTTTATTTATGTTATTCTATATATTGATTAAAATTATTAAGGATTTGCTATTTGTATACTTCATACTATTAATTTGAAGTAATCTTTCGAAATTTGGAGTTAATTCCATTAATTTTTATTAAAAATTATCTTTGCTTATAAGCTGTTTTTTCGCCTAATTGGCAGTTTAGGAAAACGTAAACGACTTGACAAGAAACTATCGAGATATCGCTAAACTGGCACTATTATTAAAGCCAAATTTGACAAGATTTTAATGGAATTTTTCAGTGTTTTCACACGAAGGCATAATAAGCCATTGCTTATTGTTATGTATTAGAGAGCCGTTGTTTAGTTTTGCTGAGGAGTTTTCGTAAATCGTGTCTTTTTTCGTGTTTCATCGTGTCAGAAAGAAAAAAAAAAGTTTATCGTTGAGTTTAAGGGAGACTGGGTACGGTTGTGACAATTTTCATTTGCTCCCCCATAGATCCCTTAGCAATGCCTGTGAGCTGGTTTAAAGTTGTTTTTATGTTAAAGTGTTTATTTGCCTGCTTATAAACACTAAAATTTTCTCCCTAAGTACAATAGTTAACTCACAGGACCAAATTAAACAAAAAAGGAAAAAATGTCACAACCGACCCCACCCCAGGGTCGGTTGTGACAGTGCTTGGGGTCGGTTGTGACAAGTTCAAAAATACAGCAAAACAGTCTAGATCACTTTTAATTTCAAGTAATATTAAACGTAATTCAACATAACCTTCATCTGGGAAAGTTTAACATTTAACAATGTGTCTCGTTCAGATGAAGTAACCTTATACCAAGTTTTACAAAAATATCAGGTTTTTGGAATTTCCTAACGTCTGTTTTGGCAACATTATGCACATACTGTGGGTCATAACCGTGTCTGTTCATAACAATTCTCAAGTAGGGTCAGGTGGGGGAAAGTGGGGCTAAAATCGGGCATTTTCAAAAAACGGCCCCAAAATCACATAATTAAATTCATTTTTAGGAAACTTTTGATGTATTTTATATACATTGGATTCATATAGATTAAGTATGAAGCAGAACCATTTTATTTTGTTAGATTGTTTTCTCTCAGTGATGCTATTAAAACATCATGTGTTGATAGCCCCACTTTCCCCCGTGGTGGGGTAAAGTGGGTCTAGTTCAGAAATTAGTGAAAATTTAAACAAAAATAGGTAAATATTGATTTTGACATAAGTATACAATAAAATTAAAATACCTTAATTTCATTTAAAGGTACAAATGTACTGAAAATACTTTTTTTAGTTGTTACTTAACGAATGAAACAATGCCATCAGTTTTATTCTTTTTCTATTATTCACAACACTGAAACATTCTAGAACAATCGGCAACTTTCTATAAAGTTCGAAAATGCGCCAATGTCGCCAAGCTTGGCGACACTTGGTGATTTTTCGCTAAATTTGGTGACAAAAATAAATTGCCAAAGGTGGTGCCAACTTGGCGATATCTTGTCAATTTCTTGCCAAGCCCATAGACTCCAATGTTAAACAAATGGCAAAGCAGGGAAAACAGCAATCAAGTGAAATTTTGCATGTAAATTAACAGAATAAGAGCCAATTTTTGCAAAATAATAAAAAATAAGGACAGAAAATCATAAAAAAGCACCAATTTACCAATTGTGTAACGTAATTCTAAACCCTCAGGTAAGTTCAGCCATAGACCCACTTTACCCCACCTCAGAAAACACCTCATAATAAATAGTATTATAAACCTAATTTTTATGTTTGTATGCACAGCTGATCCTTAGATGTTCTACTACAACTCTATACCAAAATTTATAGCATTTGCCAATGCAGAATGATTCTAGAGAAAAGTTCATAAACGCCTAATTCTTACATATCACATTCAATGCGCATAAAAAAACGCTTTGTAAGCATTTAATTTGCTTAGAGTGTTCTAAAACTAACATAAAAGTATTTGCTATAATCTCAATTTTTGTCTTAAAATAAGAATCAACAAAATATTTTGATTAAAAAAAGAAAATTGGTGTTTTTCAAAATAGCCCCACTTTCCCCAATAGGCCCACTTTCCCCCACCTGACGCTATCAAAGAAAGATTCCTCATTTATTTGTTTTATTGAAGCTTGTTACTCTTGAAAGGCTAGTTGCATGAGCTACACGAACAGACGTGAAACATTTCTATTTATAATTGAACGGAACCATTTCTCAGTAGCCATTTTACTCTCATATCTGCTTTCAGCGTATATGTAAGCTCAAAAGCACTTTATTATGAGCAATATAACCTATGCAGTGCACACGTTGTTTTCATTGTGACAGCGCCGGCCGGCTCCATCGCGTTTACGAATGAATGTTTCGTAGCAAAGACTTACGATTAACGTTGCATTTCCAAAGCTGTCCAAAAAAAAAGTTTCACTTCTTTATAAGCTTCTTTATATTTCACTAGCGGTACCCGCACGGCTTTGCCCGTGATATAACATTAAAAGTTCATTTGTAAAATAATTGATATAGCAGAAAAAATGCTCTATTTTAGTTGTAATTCAACTATAATTCCTTCAAAGTATGATATAAAAATCTGGTATGGACCCCACGCTACTTAATTTTACGTGTATATTTCTTAGAAGATGCCTTATGTGCTAAAATAGTGCTTGGAATGAGCAAGATAACAGTTCAAAAATTTATATCCCTAGTTTGCTACGAAACAATGCAAAAAAAATGTTTTACAATGATTAATCTCCTAAATATCGCATTTTAACATCATTCAGTGGATTTTTCGCAAAATATCGCCAATAGCGCCAATTTGAGTCCAAATAAAAAAAAGAAAACAATTTTTTTCGCTAACTTGGCGATATGTCGCCAAATTGGCAGCAAATACTGACGAATATACCTTGGAACATTCGAATGCACCCCCAAGGGGAGATGCAAAAAAATTAGCCAAAAGAGAAAATAAGAACAATTTTGTTGCTCACAGAAACCAACAGAAATCTTACCAAACTTTAAAAGAAGAAGAAAGTTTTCTTTCCTAGCTTTAAAAACAAAACAATACATTTTCCGAAATGAAACACTTTAAAAAGAACGATGCAACAACGCAATTGATACGATATTTGGTTAATCTGTGCTTTAGGTACCCTTTTCTCGCTAAATGGGCGATAGGCGCGCCAAGCATGGTAACCCTGGCTATTTTGCGTAGTTTCTCTCGAAGCTTTCATTTCCGCGAGACACGCAAAAACGCGCCAAGTAAGGTCCCAAAACATTTTCACCGGGAAAAAGACAGGGTTGCCAGAGAATTGAAACAAAAAAATACTACGCTTCCTCTAAAAAAAATATTACAAAATACTACTGTTTCCAAACGTTGCCAAAATCAATGTTGCTGAAATGCGAAATCTATGAAAATGAAAAAAAAAATCCGCCAAATCTTTTAATTTATTAGTATATTGGAAACAGGGTTGCCAGAAAAATACTACGCTCCTTATTTGGGCCGAAAAAATATTACCGTAGCTACGTCTGGCAACGCTGGAAAAAGAACGAAACAAAAATAGGTGTGAACACGTAACCATGGTAACAACATGAAAAGTTGATTTCCGTTGATAAAATAATTCATTTCATGTCTCTTTTCAAACAAATTGTTTTCTCGAGCTGAACCATTTTGAAATCGTTTGGCTTGCTTTACTGAAGGTAAGCCTTGAATTCCGGGATTCTAAAAACAATTGTTACAGCTCTCCTGATGATCGTAGAAACTTCGTAAAAACTTCATTTTGTGCAGAAAATTTCAAGCTTTCGAATGACATAAGACTTGAAAATGTGTATGAAATATTTCTTCCCTATTTTATCGAATTTCTGCTAAGAATTCGAATAGAAAAAGGACGAAATGGAATTTTCGAAAAATCGCTTCGAGGTGCAAAACTACATGCTACAAACTAATTTTGTACCAAGTGGCATGAAAATCGACCGAACGGTTTTGGCGCTACGCGCGTAACAGACAGACAGAAGGACAGAAAGAAGGACAGAAAGAAAGACAAACCTTCAGCTTTATTATTAGTAGAGATTAGGTCACACTGCCTTATTTCTGTCTTCTCCAAGCGTATTATGGGCATCAAATATGATAAAAACATGCTTTACTCGTGTCACAACCGTCCCCACGCAATTTGTCACAACCGACCCCAACCCACTACTTTTGAAAACAGCAATCGCCATGGCAATACAAAATAGCCTACATAAAAAGTAATCACTGCTATTTCACTATTAAGGTTCACTACTAATGGGGAGAAAATTTTCATTTCTCTATCTGTACCCATTCAACAGGAATAACTAAGAGACATCGAACAAAAAAACTTACTTTTGACTGTTAAAAAGTAACTAACCCCTCTGCTAGCGTTAATTTCGCTCGATGGCTACCGCAATGCTTTGACACACATTCAGACAAACATGCTGATACTCTCTCTCTTTGCTTCAACCAGGTATTAACAATGGTTTAGCTAATATGACGACTGTCACAACCGCCCCGCGTCACAACCGTCCCCAGTATCCCCTACTAGGGGTCTCCTTGACATGTATAAAAACTGAAAATTTTCCAGTAATTGTACAAATGTGACTTGTATAAAAAAATGTGTTTTGTGAATGAGAACTGAACCACTTTCTCAAGAACACTAAAAAGTGTCGGTGAACATGATGAATTACAATGCATTGGAGTCCCGAAAACTCAGCACTCAAAATTTTGCTGGATCCAGAATACTCCGCTACATTCTGGCAGGACGAAAACAAAATCCTCTTTTAACTGTTACAAACAGTGGGGGTTTTACCATACTGCCGTGCTAAGCGCAAAAGTCGTATCTGCAGACGACTTCAAAATGAGAAATGGCCGTTTAAAGTTTTGCGCCTCCATGTATTTGATTCAGATGAAACTTTTTCAAATATTTTTTAAAAATATTTCCCATGGGCAAATTACCATAAAACATTGTATTTAGGTGAAATATGTGAATAAGAACCACCTAGTGATCGTAACTCAATTTTGACAAAAAGTGCAGATACGACTTTTGCGCTTAGCACGGCAGCATATCACCACTGTCGGTAGTAATTCTGCTTTTGTAAATTTATCGTCTGCTGTATTTTTTATTGAATATTTGTTTTTTTTTTATTATGTGCGCAATTTTTATATTTCTTTGTATCATAAAATTTATTTCTCTTCTGCGCTATCTTTTTTTTTCTTGTAATGGCAACGATATCTCAAATGAGTCAGAATAGTGGGAATATTTTTAAATGAAACGAAACGATTTTGTTGTTTTTTTTTTCGCCAGATGTTGGCAGAGAGCAATATTTTATTTTCTTGTTAATATGTACTTGAAGGTTTTTTTTTATTTTCTTTGATAGAACTTGAAGTTTTTGATTTATTTACTGCAGTGGAAAGCTATATTTATATGAAAATGTTTAAGAAGTGGAATGCAAGAAACACTGGGATCATAGGAGTTCCGAAGAGGATTCAAAAATGCGCATGATAAACGTTTTACATATTTCTGTCAGAGGCCCCAAATCAGTAAATTCCACACTAGTTTCAACACATTCCGGATAGTTTAGGATTTTCACACATTCTTGCCACTTTTTGGTTCAAATTACGCAGAGTTTTCAGGTTTCTGTTGTATTCATTTTCCTACATTCCAAGCAGTGCATATGGTTATATATCACTGATAAGGCATGTTCATTTATTTTTTAGAGAAATCCCCACTCCCAAACTCAGAGATTACATATTATTCCGCATACATCTCGCTTCAATAACTCAATCATTGCATCTGCGCATCTCAATACTTTCCGAAAGCAATAAGATCCAGTTTCTTGTCTCGGAAAAAGGAGCAGAGAGGCAATTATTTTCATCGCATTTTCGATTGAAGCAAAACTACTTTCCTTACCAAATCGCTTTTTGTTATCTATACCACCAATCAGATAAAACGCACTCGACGGCTTCGAATCATACCTCATTTATTTCGAGAAAAGCAGACGGTTCATCTAAATAGCTACATTTATGGCCGAGACTTTCTCATTTTGATTTAAACGCAACTTTCCATCGCAAAACTAGATTTATATGATGATGGATGGCTTGCTTAGAGAATCGATGTTTCATCGATTTTATTTTTTCTCTCCGCAGCTAAATTGAGAGCAGAGTTTATCAGTTACAGATAAAATTGTTATTTTATCTTGCGTTCGGGCTTATTTATTTTACTCTTTTCTTCGAATCTCGAAGTTGAAATTCTGGCCAATATTGTTTGGAGTTGGGTGTTTGAATTGCTGGAAAAATATCAAACTTCAAAAGTTTTTCTTAAGTCATTGAATCTTATAGGAATATTTTAAGATTTTGAGAACGGTCCATGGTTACTAAGTTTAGTTGGTTTAGCGGCAGTATGTATATTGTGCTTAGAAATATTTAGTTAAACTAATCATGTTCATAATGTCACCGAAAATAAACGTGATACCTATTATAAAGACAGAAAAAAGGACAAACGTATAATTTAACTAGAGATTAATGTACATTTTCATTTGATTTGATATGGGAGTTCACAGCGTGTCCTTAAGTTGCAGATAACTTACCAAATGTAAGTATTTGCACTGGTGCAGATCTTGCTTCACATTAAAATCAGAAAACTTCCTGAGGCTTGTGAAAGAACGTACACTGTTAAAATTTTTCCTGAAATTTTACGGTAATAGTTACTGCCATCCATGTTGCCAGTAACTTTTACCGTAAAATATTTTTTCCCTGTAAAAGTTTAAGGAAGAGAAAACGAGAATTAAAAAACGTATGATACGGACGACAAGGATCGAACCCGGGACCCAATGTTTTCACACTGCTTTACTATCCACGGTACCAGAAGAGACACATCAGGAGAGCGGAAATAGTGTATCATCTGCATCTCACAGTAAGTCACGTGGTGATCAATTGGCGCTGCAATCGCAATTTTTTTATCGGTACAATTTACTGTAAAAAATTTCTGTACTGTAAAAGCTACATTTTACAGTAACATTTACCATAAAAGCTTTCTGAATTTTTAACTGTATTTTGCTGCAATTTCTTTCCTACTGTTTGTCTCGTCGAGATCTCCTGAATAAAACAGTTTTTTCAAATCGTACGATTCCTTCAAAAATATGGACGGGGGGGGGGGCACAGACTGACCGATAGACAGTCAGGCACACATTTTCCCATATAAATACCCTACAGTTCAATTTTTATTTCGTAAACAGTTATTTAATTATTTTATATAGTTTTGATTTTTAGGCTTTATTTTCACAAAGCATTATTCATGTATTTATTCATTACTTTTTAAATGCATTTGCAGCAAATTAAACTGAAAATGGTTTCGTAAACTGTGTTATCATTGAAAAGATATTGATACTCTTAGTGTGGAGGCTGAAATCTGAATGCTGTAGCAATGACGTATGACTGATTCTTATTTTCTGCTGTCGTTTTCACTTATTTATCTATTTATTTGTGTCGAAAAGGTGACATGTTGATAGCTGCTGCGTACTGCCTTTAAAATTGCTCTCGCTTCCTTAGAGAGCCAAGCACCACAGATTTGAAACCACAGAATTATGGTTCTTCTTATTGATGTAACTTTTATTTTCATCTACCCTTTCAAGTACATAGTCTCTGCAGTTAAAATTACAAGTTCGATTTGTATAGGAAAAGAAGCAGGTACAAGCATTTAAGTAAAAATGAATTTTTCGGTAACTGACGTGTTAAAGTAAGCCTGTTTTTCGTTCCCCTCCCCCTCTTTTTCTAAACCCTTTTGCGGGAATGCTATATCTCAGAAAGTAATTGGCGGATTCAGACAAAATTAGTCAAAAGGTAAACCTCAAAGTGCTGATTCGAAAAGTTCAAATAAAATTTTTCCATTACGAACATTGCAATCTGTCTTTTAGAAGAGATTTTTCAACTAGTTAGAATTAATAAAATAAGTTTAGAGTATGGTAAACAACTATTATTTAAAAATATATAAAAATATTTATTATTTTAAGGGATAAGACAGTTCCTAATCAAAAATAAAATACGTGAGAAATCAAGTAAAGTATATTTGTTTGCACAAATGTCATTTTTACTTCTCATTTTTCTCTATTTTATCTTTTCCTCATGAATTTCCTCCAAGACTTTTTTTTATTCTTGCAATTTTCGTAGAAGAAAATTTCGCTCGAGTTCTGAATTTCTCCAAAAACGTCATTTTCAATGTTTAACACAGAATTCAAAAATGCAATTTGAAGGTACACTTTCACTATAAAAGCAGAAAATTGTTTCCTTTCAGGACATGATTATTTGAAATTCCCCTTTTTTCGCTGCAAAAGCTATTATGAATTTAGAGACAGAAAAATGTCCGCATGTGTACAGTTTTTTCCAGTTTTCTTTTTCAACAAAAGGAAAGTTAAAATAATTGCTGGCGAAAAATACTTCGCTTTACCTCCGAGACTTTCTCCGAGTCTTTATGTAACTATTTCAAAGAAAAAAAAAGAAAAAAAATCTACTGTGAACCGCATTTTAAATCGTCTGAAAAAGGAATTCAAGTGAAAGGAATTGAGGAAAGGGATATACAAAATTTTACTTATCTCTCTTGTTGTACTTCTGCTCAGAACGTAGGCAAATATAAAACATTTTTAGAATTATAACAAAAATTGCTCTTTGTTGAAACTGTTATTGTGTCTTTCAAGTTCTTTAAATTTAATGTTTACACTCTTCTTATGAACTGACGGATCACACGTTTCTTTACTCAATATGGGTTAAGTTGGAAGTTCTGTATTGGCGATTTCCTAATCTTTGAAAAGAATCGTGGTAAAACAAAAGAAAGCTTTGAAAAAATAGTTTTGTCTTAAAATATAGAATCATATGAGCCAGAATTTTTTTATGTGCTGCAACATCTTGAAAATAAACTCTTTCTTTACAAATGGTTAAGTTTTTACTATAGCATTTGTTTCTTAACATTCATATTCAAAATTAAAGGAAATTCGTATTAAAATATTTAACACACTTTTTAGAAAAGAAAAAAAGTTTTTCTCAAGTAGTAGTTTTTCAGAAAACATCATTTAAAAGTAACACTACAAACAATGATAGTCCGTTGCGGGCATTTAGAAGTTCAGCATCAAAAATTAATTTTTAATTAAACATTACTTTTTGAATTCGGAATTAAAGAATAATGTCGTTTAAAAGTTAGTAATGCAAAGAGAGAGAGAGAGAGAGAGAGAAAATAAAAGGGAAACAAAGCTTTCTTTTTCTTTATTTTCCAGGCTGAAAATAATATTCAAAAGACTTTCAAAAGCAAATATGCAGATGATTTACATAAAAAAATATTGGCTAAAGAAAAACATAACATTCGTTTTAAAAGCAACCAATAGCATTAAAAAACCAATGATAGGCATTAAAAAGTAATGTGTCTTCATCAAATTTAGAACATAAACAACTTATTATGCTCTAAGTAAATAAAAAGAAAATGCAACTGCAGAAACAAATTTAAAATATATGTTTAACGTATTATTTAATTTGGCTACACAAATCGGAAAGATTTACGAGAAAATAACTGAAAATGCAAGGTGCAACGATAAAAATAAACAAAATCGAAGATAAATAGGATTTTGATTTATTCCTTTTACACAAACCAATAGACTTCTGACAGATTTTGAGAATGTTTGGTAAATGATAGATCCATCAATCATTTGCCGAACACGTTTCTTTTGATGTAAGTTTCTATCGATTAAGAGAACTCGCCATTTGCGCTTTGATGTTTGCTTTAGAACAGCATTTCATCAGTGCTTATTACTGATCCCTTCTTTATACTTCTAGCAAATCTGAACTGGCATTCTTAAATTGGAGAACGAGCTCATTGATTTATGAGCCCTTGATCATTTGGAAACAAAACTTGTTAAATATTTAACTTGAACGGATTTATTTTTGAAGTATACACTGCTCAAAACAATTAAAGTACATTGTAAGTTTTATATACAAAGAAGGTCCAAAAGAGATTTTTGTTTACAGAAAATGGAAGAAAAGAGTTACAGATGCATTTTTTTAGTGTATGCTAATTTTGAGTTTGATGGTCGAGACGTACTTTAGCGATAGCGAATGTAATTCGGATTTCAACTTACTGAGATGTTAGCAAAAAAGCAATGATTTGCATGCAGCAAGCAATGTGTTTGTGAAAATTACGCCAAACCTAATCAGAGAATTTCGACATTAAGAGGGAAGGTTTGCGTCAACATGTGGACTGTTATCGTGTGGTTGAACATGGCTAGAAACTGGAGTATAAGTTCGCAATTTCAAAGATTTTTCGCTTAGCAGAATAAGAAAGGAAAACAAAGGGAAACAAATCATGCCTCAGTAGTTTTTGACTGTCATCGTCTTTAATAACAAGTTTTCTTTGCTTTCCATCATGACATGTGTGGCAACTTGTTAAATTTCAGTGCCAGTAGGTCGCAGGACTAAGCTCCAATAAATGCAGATTGTATTTGATACCTACACTGTAAAAAATAAACTGTTGTTTTTACAGGAAATACTGGCATCAGCGGTTCCATTTTTAAACTGTAAAATGCAGAATGATAAACTGTAAAATTAGTAATTTTGCAGTTTAATACTGTAAAGCAGCAATTTTAGTTTATTTGTGTAAAATTAACAACAGCAGTTAATTAACATTGCAGTTAATTACTGTAAAATGAACAATTTTTACAGTTTGTTACTATAAAGTTAGCTGTATTATACTGTAAAAACAACATCCATTTTTTACAGTGTAGCAGCTCGGAACCCATTACTTTTACGAACCATTTTTGGCTCAATCGCTTAAAGATCGCAACACAGGGAAATACGCCGGTAAGGTAAAATGAATCTTCTGCTCTTGAGTATGAATCCGATTTGTTTACATTCAAACTGTCAATATCTTATAAAATTTTCAAGCTTTTATATCGTTAAAACTAGATTTAACATAGCCAAATTGCACAACAAGAAGACAAAGACAAACTTTGCAAATTCATTAACATATTTTCTCCAATGTATTTCTGGCCAAACTTTAAGCATATAATAATGAATAATTGAACACATATCTAATCAATAGGTGATAATTATATTATGATTACTTCCTACCGACGTCGAACAGAAAGGTTTAACAAAATGTTTCTTCTCGTTTTATTCTCGCTCTCTGTAATCTTACAACTCCCTGAGGATATGACGCGGCAGTTCGCTTAATTTCTACGTTTAAGAAATAAAAATAAACACAAAACAAAAACTTTTTGAAAGTGATAACTACGTGTTTTCAATTACAATTACAAGGAGTTTTAAGAAATAACCCTGAAGCTCATCCTTTTCTCTTGGTTCATATTCCCCTCATCGAAAACTCCAATATTGTATTGAAAAATATTTTATCTCTTATATTTCTATGGGAAAGTTTATTGCGTTAGCCAATATCCCAATTGCCTAACATACAAATATTGTATTTAAGGCAAAGTATACATGTAGAAACTTCATTTAACAAAGAGAGGTCAGAAACAACTTAGGCATGAACAAAAGAATCAGTGTTTTATCTCACCAATTCGCAATTTTCATTTTCATTGAAAGTTTTGCATACTTTAGATCAACGTGTTTGTTGATACAGACGGTTTTGTTATATTGGTTGCTACCGATTTGCAGACCCAATGCGTTCCATCATATACGCAATCGTTTATATTGGTGCCTTCGTGTGACTATACTATCGGCGGAGGCCCTTGCCACGAGAATTTTGACTCCCAATTTCCCCACTAGATGGAGGTACCTGGGCACTATTCGATGTGAAACTGCATCAGGAATTAAATTTTTCAAGAGCTTCTCCATACCAAGCGAGTACTCGAGGGTTTTTGCAAGTCGCATAGTCATATCACATGACCGCTGTTGATTTTCTGCATCTTGGAAATCCACCAACTTTAGCCAGGTTCGAACCTGAGCTTTTAGGCGGGAGAAACCAGTGTCTTAACCACTATAACACTCTTTTAGCTCAATACTATATATTCAAATTTGAATTTTTCTCTTTAAAATGTTGGTAAATATTTCAGTAATGCAAAAAAAAACCTTACTTTTTTAAGCAGTAAGATAAAAAGCGAAATGATGTATCTCCCCCTTGTCTCAATTCTAAAAAATCTAATACACTGCCAAAAAATAAATTTTGTGGAAAACAAATGTGACGTTAATGAAAAACAGTATTAATTCATTGTGACTTATTTGTATCCCTTTCACCGTACTTTTTCAATGTATTATTACTGTTGAGCCTTAAATAAAAGTTAGAGCTCAAAATAATGTAGTCTTCTTATGGTTAATCAGTTCATCAATCATTTTACTAATGATTTATTGCAAACAATTAGAAGCTTTTTATTTCTATGGAACAGAATTTTAATCTATTTTCCAAAAAGCTTCAGTATCGAGATCATATAGCAAAAGACGTGTTGCTTATTTTATATTTACAATTGTCACATTTAGGTGATGTGACTTTTTTTTTTGAATTTACTGTTGCTTTTTACTTTGCTATCAATTAGTTCTTTGTCAATAAGTTAAAAATGCTAAAATAAAGCAACGATAAAGTTTTACCTTTTTCTAGACTGTCACATTAAGGTTCATTAAAGCTTTGAAATATTAGGGGAAAATATTTGTAAGACTTGAATACATATCCTGTCAACACATTTATTCCTTTTAATTCTTGTTACCCTTTAAATCCTGTAACAATACTTCTGTTATTGAGTTAAAGAAGCTCGTTTTATGACTTTTTGGTAATTAGCAACAATAGAACAATATTAATTATAGAGTCATTCCACGTCAACTGGACCAATTTTTCAAATCGTCCCCACTCGACCATCTCCGATTTGGATTTGATTTTACAGAGATGTAGACATGCCTATGAAACTAACCTGTGCAAATTTTTAGCTTTCAAGATCCAAATCTGGAGGAGCTAGGATCCCGCAAAAAATGTGGCCCAAAATGGCGGATGAACTTCGTGAAACAAGTTGCAATGTTTAGGTCAAGGTTGCAGAAAATTTTATCACAGTGGAAGCCTAATTTTTTTTGGAGCTTAAAGTACTTTTGGTTGTCAACACTCTCCAGTATATTCTTTGAGATTGCGCTTATTAGATTTTGTATAGCATGTGCCTAAACTTGCGAAAAAACGCGGTGGGCAATTTTTTTCCTGGATTTCAGGGTGTCATAAATTTTTAACCAAAAAACTTCAAAGGTTTATATTTGGTAGTTTTATTGTCCAAATACTTGTTTTCAATGTTTTACAGCTACAGAGCTTAAATATTGTATTTGTAAAAGATATTGGCACCCTAAGTGTCGATGAAAACGCTTCTTTTGAAAAATCGCCTGTTTTCAACTCGCTATATCTCAGGTTTGTCACCTAAGCCCATTTTTTCTTTGGCACCATTAGAAAGAACAGATTTTTTCCTATCGAAATGAGTTTTTTTTTCGATGGTGTTCTTTCGAATAAGGATGAAAAAATTAGCTTGAAATACTGTCTGTTATGAAGAATTGGCATAATTAGGTTAAGACTGCAGAAAATTTTATCACACTGGGGGCCTAATATTTTTGGAGTTTAAAGTACTTTTAGTGGTCAATACTCTCCAGTATTTTTTGTGAGATTGAGCTAATTAAATTTTGTGTACCACGCATGTCAACTTACGAAAAAACGCGGTGGGCAATCTTTTTCCTGGATTCATAAATTTTTAACCAAACAAATTCAAAGGTTCATATTTCGTAGTTCTATTGTCCAAATACTTGTTTTTAATGTTTTACAGCTGCAGAGCTTAAATATTGTATTTGTAAAAGATATTGGCACCCTAAGTGTCTATCAAAATCGTTTTAATGGAAAATCGGCTGTTTTCAACTCACTGTATCTCAAGTTTGTCACCTTCAACCGTTTTTTCGTTGGCACCATTAGAAAGAACAGATTTTTACCTATCGAAATGAGTTTTTTTTTCGATGGTGTTCTTTCGAATAAGGAGGGAAAAAAAAGCTGGAAGTTTTGTCAGTTGTGAAGAATTGGCATAATTAGGCTAAGACTGCAGAATATTTTATTATAATAGAAGTTCGAATTTTTAACAACTTAAAGTACATTTAGTTGTTAATAGATTCTAATAATTATGTGATTTCCAGCTCATTAGCTTTTGTGTAGCATACATGAAAATTATTGGCAATGGCAGCTTGATTTCAATGAACTGTAACTCAGGTTTGTCACCTTCCATCATCTTTTCTTTAGTACTACTATAAATAACAGATTTTTTCTTATCAGAGTATTTATATAAACAACTAAATGTACTTTAAGTTGTTAAAAATTCGAACTTTTGGTATAATAAAATTTTCTGCAGTCTTAGCCCAATTATGCCAATTCTTCATAACTGACAATACTTCGAGCTATTTTTTTCTTCCTTATTCGAAAGAACACCATCGAAAAAAAAACTCATTTCAATAGGAAAAAATCTGTTCTTTCTAATGGTGCCAACAAAAAAACAGTGGAAGGTGACAAACTTGAGATACAGTGAGTTGAAAACAGGCGATTTTTCATTAAAATGATTTTGATAGACACTTTTGACAACAATATCTCTTACAAAATCAATATTTAAGCTCTGCAGCTGTAAAATATTAAAACCAAGTATTTGGACAATAGAACTACGAAACATGAACCTTTGAATTTGTTTGGTTAAAAATTTATGAATCCAGGAAAAAGATTGCCTAACGCGTTTTTTTGCAAGTTAACATGCGTGGTACACAAAATTTAATTAGCTCAATCTCACAAAAAATACTGGAGAGTATTGACCACTAAAAGTACTTTAAACTCCAAAAATATTAGGCCCCCAGTGTGATAAAATTTTCTGCAGTCTTAACCTAATTATGCCAATTCTTCATAACAGACAGTATTTCAAGCTAATTTTTTCATCCTTATTCGAAAGAACACCATCGAAAAAAAAACTCATTTCGATAGGAAAAAATCTGTTCTTTCTAATGGTGCCAAAGAAAAAATGGGCTTAGGTGACAAACCTGAGATATAGCGAGTTGAAAACAGGCGATTTTTCAAAAGAAGCGTTTTCATCGACACTTAGGGTGCCAATATCTTTTACAAATACAATATTTAAGCTCTGTAGCTGTAAAACATTAAAAACAAGTATTTGGACAATAAAACTACGAAGTATAAACCTTTGAAGTTTTTTGGTTAAAAATTTATGACAACCTGAAATCCAGGAAAAAAATTGCCCACCGCGTTTTTTCGCAAGTTTAGGCACGTGCTACACAAAATCTAATAAGCGCAATCTCAAAGAATATACTGGCGAGTGTTGACAACCAAAAGTACTTTAAGCTCCAAAAAAAATTAGGCTTCCACTGTGATAAAATTTTCTGCAACCTTGACCTAAACATTGCAACTTGTTTCATGAAGTTCATCCGCCATTTTGAGCCACATTTTTTTGAGGGATCCTAGCTCCTCCAGATTTGGATCTTGGAAGCTAAAAATTTGCGCAGGTTAGTTTCATAGGCATGTCTATACCTCTGTAAAATTTGATCCAAATCGGAGATGGTCGGGTGGGGACCACTAGTCCACTTGACATGGAATGACTCTATAATATTAATAATAACAATTATCACCACACTGCAAAAAATGAACTGTTGTTTTTACAGTATAATACTGGCAGCCGAGGTTCCAATTTAAGACGGTAAAATGTACAGTAATAAACTGTAAAGCTAGCATCAATCAGATTAAAGGGACGCTTTGTTTAACTACATCATTACCCCAATTCCCCCTTCCTTATAGGCATAAAGTATTTATCCCCGATCGAGTAATTTCTGTCAGCCTTGAAACAAAGCTCACTTCAGAGTGGAAGATGTTAAATTTTCGATTAATCTATCGTATCATCTCAGTGCTTGATCCGTGACCATTTAAGAGGAGAGGAAACAATGACTATCCATCAAGATGTCAATCTGGTGGAAGACCTCCGTGTTTAGCATCTGTAGAAGACAGCGCTTTAGGCCTGTTCTGTATTTGTCGTTAATTGAATGATTCTTGCATGAATCTGGTCGGGCTGGAGCATTGTTGGCGCTCATTACGTCCTATAGATTTTCAATAATCTTGGGACATAGCTCAGTGGAGGACGCCAATGAAGGACCTTAATGCTCTGAAGTAATCTTGCATGGAGTGAATTATAAATAACGTGACTGGCCCTACTTGTAGTGTATTATACCCCGAAGCATGGGGATCTTTACTCGTCATCGGATATTTTCGTTATGAGGTCGTTTAGAAGCAAATATCTGGGATGAATAAAAGATAATTTTATTTTTTTACTTTAGTAACTATGGAATGCTTTTTATCAATGATTCAGACATACCATAAATCATTAAATAAAACATTAAGAACATAACTTATTCTCAAATTTTATGTGATATAATGAGGTACTTCAATAGAATGAATCAAATAACGAAGGCATAGGGTGAAAAGACCGGTGATTGAACACTTCTGTGCAATTTCATTCCCAAAAATTTCATAAGAACCTTTAAAAGTAAAGCATTTTAGCAGTAAAAGCACTTTAGATGATACATTAATTTATTTTTTAAATATTGAGAGAATTATTCAGTAAAGTATCAAGTTTTTTTTTTTTGAGGTTTGAAATAAGAAAAAGGCAGCAACTAAGGGAAATGCCCCAAACCATAGGACAAACACGGCTATTTCTTGTCTTTTTGTTTTGAAAATGTACAGAAAGAAATTACTTTTTCTCAATCCTCTTAGAAAAAAAATCTTTACCCTTCCTTTTAAAAAAAAGGACCTATTCAATCACACGGGGTATTGTATCCGTGTTCTAAAAATACTCAATGTTCTAAATTTAGAGCTCCGTGGCTCATTTGAAATTTTATATATTGTTTTTTTTTTTTTTGGTTGATACAATATTATAACATAGAAAAAAATCACAGTTAACGTTTTAGCCAAGGTAAAATTAATTCAAAAATAGATGACACACCAGAAAACTATTTTAGAAAAGTAGCATAGAAAATTTCTTTCTCTGATATATTTTAATATTAAAGCTAAGGCGAGATTCCTTTGCAGAGATAAAGGCGTTTAGGTGGTTTGTGTGTTTTAATACTTTTTGTCATTCATGCAAATATTTTATTGAACTCTTCATTTTTAACGCAATTGCTTTTCCCCTTTTGTCAACAATGAACAATACCTTAGAAGACGCTTAGAGGTTGTCTATAAATGATGCCACTCTTTAAAAGGGAGTGATTTTGGATAATTAGGACATTTTTTGACTAAGGGAATAGGGAGTATCAAGGAAGGGAGGCCAACAAGAAGGGTGAGAAAACATATTTTTTTGGTTAAGTAAAAACATTTCAAATCAGTAGCTTACATACTTTTATTTATTTTTTTCATGTTGTTGATTTTATTTTGCATTCTCATTAGCCTCATTTTTCATTGAAAAGTATTGATTGAGTATTGACAAGAGTTAGGGCCCTGCTCCACATTGACGTTAAGCAGAAAAATAAAGCATAAACGTAAAATGGATTAAATGGTTGTTCCTATGGAAAGTACCCGGATTTTCGGTTTCTGCCTTCGGTTTCGGTCGCGTTTTCTGCTGTAGAGCATGTCCCTTACACTAAGTTCCAGTTAAACGTTTAAATTTTGATTTTAATCTTTTGAGAAAAAATATGGCTTTGCAATACAGTCGATTATCCGCGCGGGTCTCGGGAAAGAAACAAACACTAAATTTTTCAAAAAAAGGACGAATTTGAGTTTTGTTTTTTCTTAACATTTTTTACCCAAGAGTGCGGTGTACTTCATCCAATAAATTATTTTACTTGGGAGTTATCGTAAGTAACACTTTTTATAGATTTTATATGCTCGAGAACCTCAAATACAAATATGTTTTTTATGCTGTACCAATCGTCACTGTTTGTACATATCGCGTTTTAAGTGTAAAGCAATAATTTTTAAGCAAAAGACATTTTTCATCTTCTTATCCTTTATTTTATGTTTTTTTTAGATTATCCGCGATACCCGTGTCACCCAATTCTGCGGATAATCGGGAGTGTACTGCATTTAACAAAAAAAAAAAAAAAAGCAGATACTAGGACGAACGCAAGCATAGAAGTGCTGAGAGAATAACTCTTTCTATTCTACAGTAATCTATTCACCTACAGCTCCTCCGTATAGCACTCAGACTGTAGAAATATGATCTACACACCTTAGTACTTTGTTTTAAATTAGCAAATGTATGCTCAGGTATACCAGAAAGCAACTTAACTTGACACTAGACGTCACTACGCTCGGAGCTAATAAGAGCTCTGAAGAAGTTAAGGATCTCCTCTAATTCGCCAAGTAAGCTGTGACGTTTTATCTAGCTCGTTTTTCATTGACTGACGTCACGCTGACGTCACGACGCCAGTGTCAAGAAACCTTGCAGCGTAGTATAATGTAGTGAGACGTGTGATAAAGAGGGGGGAATGCAATGGTGACTTTGTGATAATTAAGAGGAGAAGGGTTAAAGATATGGAAAAGAAAAAAAATGACCTCATTTGTGGGCTGCCTCTAAGTTCTTGAAAAGTTTTGTATAGAATTGTCCTTGCTTTCTTCATTTTTTCTCTTTCCATTTGAAGTTCGAGGCCGTATATCAGAGGGATTTGTTTCTTTCTTGTAATAGTAAGCTTACAAACGAGAGTGCTCAGTGACCAACGAAAAATCTTCAATACTCAAAATTGACTTATTTTAAAGGCCTGGTAAAATTTACAAAATAATTAATCTGGTTATCACAATAAGTATTAGTTTTTCTTTAAAAGAAAAAAGAAAATAAAGAAAGAGAAAAAATAATAGGATTTTTTTTTTTTTTTTTGCTTTGGAGTATTTGCATCGGAAGTTTAAAAAAAATATTTGAAACGATTTGTTCTCAAAGCCAAGTGATAAAAAATAGCATAAAATATTACTAATTCAAACTAAAAATCTCTCTATTTTTGAAGTACAACGATGCGGTAACATATTCTTCCAGTTAAAGACGGTAATAATAATCAATTTTCTTAAAAAAAAAACAGTTAAAGTAAGTTTTATCAAAAGAAATGTTTTGTTTCAGTTTCTTTAGATGAAAAAGGTAAAATATTCCTTTTGTGTTGAATGTCATATTTTCAGCAAAAAGTAACATTTTTCTCCAAGAAGAAGAAAAAAATTACTTGTACTGCCGCTCCATTTTTGATACAGTTCCAACTAAAAAGCGAACTGCAGAAAAAGTCATTTACATGTTGGTTTGGCAGAATAATAAACTCAACGTTTTATTGTAATGATGTGAATTCGCTTGAGTAACAGAGGGGAAAAGATAAATCTATTGGTGATAACATTAATTTCTTTTTCGGGAATAACAAATGTCATTTTATTATCAAATTGCTTTCGCATTCAAAACCTTTACCTTTTCCTTTTTTACTTTCGTATGATTTGCGGAATACAAATGATATTATTAATACTTATAAATAATCTTTTTAAATTTCTTCAACGCCCAATAATGCGGGGTGAAGAAAATAAATTGTAACGCAAACAATATGCATCTTGAAAAACAAGAGCATGAGGAATAGCATAAATTATATTTAACGATACACCTTTCTTTAAAACATTTTAGCCAATTTTGAAGAGTTAGATTGATACAAAAATTCTCCAGACGCTGTAATGCATTCCAAATAAATGGGCGTAAATTTCTTTTTGTGATCCTTTTCCTCTCACTAATTGCTTTAAATTGTTTGTTCTCTATTATCTTCATATCGGCTAGGTGCATGATAGCGAAAATTGATGAGACCAATTGATATTTTAAACAAGCATGTGACTGATGTATTTTTTTTTTTTTTTACGTCATCTTCCTGTACAGGGTTGCAGGATCATGTACTTGTGTTTGGGGTCCTAATTCAAGTTTAAAATCTGTAGCATTCCTCTTCTTGTTGACGTCGTAAGTCCTCCCGGAAAGAGCTCTATGTTTCGCTTTTTTTTCTGCTCGTCTCAGTCTCGATGTCTTTAACAGTTCTAGTTTTTATATTCTTTGTTTTAAATAGAATATTTACAGTTTAAAAATTCAATATATATTTTTTTAATGGTGGATTTACTGTGCAGAAAGATTTTACATTTTATTACACTGAAAAATATGCGATTGCATCAATAAATGACACAACACGTGACTAACGGTGGGGATCATATTATTCCATATTTCCGCTCTCCTTTCGTGTCCTTTTAGTATACAGGTGTCTGTGCACCGTGTTGTGAACTAGAGAATTCATGTTCAAATCGCATCGCTTGAATCTAGTTATTTTTAGTCAGCACAACTCGCCACCATGCTCTCGTTTCTTCTGCTGTAAAATTTTACAGAATGGATTTTAGAGTAAATAGCATTGGTAACATAAAAGTCAGTACTTTTTACCTAAAACTTTCAGGAAATTTTAGAACAGCAAACACACATAACCTTACATTTTAATTTGAATTTATTTTTTAACTAATAAACTTGATATAGTATTCCAGTTTTTTTGGATTTGGAAAACATTTTATTTTAAGAAGTTTTTCAAAGTTAAGTTTTTCATAAACTATAGTTTTCAACCCTCGACACACAAAGGAAGGGGAGTTATGTGTTTGACGTGTATGTGTATCTATGTATCTGTTTGTGGCAATCTACAGCCTAAACGGATGGACCGATTTTGAAATTTTTCTTTTGTTCGAAAGAGGAGTTGATCGAGAGTGTTCTTAGCTAGGTTGCGTCTTCGGATGGTATTATTTAACGAAGACATTAATTAAAAACCTTTGAACGGATTTTCGGGATTTTAGCAGTTAAAACATTGTTCAAAACTGAAAAAATTGCACCAAATGAAAGAGAAAAAATTTCTGCGTCTGATATGATGTAATTGGATCCTCCATGTTCTATAGAACGCGAGTTATAGCGTTTTTTAGCAAATACAGTTTAGCCTTTATTCACGCGATCGGAACCATTGTCATTGTTGGAAAACAAGGAAAGCAAACTCTTATAATTTACTAGCTGTGGGGCCCGGCGTTGCACGGGCTTTAAAATAGTGATGAAAATTTAAATAAACTACTCGCCGTCAAGGCGGTATATAATGATATATAACCGCCAAGGCAGCTCGCCTTTAAAGTAGCGAGGAAAGTTTCAGCAAACTACTCGCCGCCAAGGCGGCTCGCCTTTAAAGTAGTAAGGAAAGTTAAAACAAATTACTTGCCACCAAGGCGGCTCACATTTAAAGGAGGGAGGAAAGTTTTAACGAAACCGCTTTCAAAAACTACTCCCCGCTAAAGCAGCTCGCTGAAAAACTTTCCCGCATCAAAAAGTCAATCGCATTATTTGCACATGCTTCCTTAGGAATAAAAACAATGTCAAGTAACACATATTTAACACTCTCCCTAATAAACAAATACAATTCCCTACCAAAAACAAATATTTCCAAACCGCTCTCTTCCTGTAACATTAATTGCAAAATTCCAAACAAAAAAGTTGTTTTAATATTTAGATCGCAGCCAAAAAAAAAAAAACCTGCTAAAAACATGAATTACAATTTAATTTGAAACACATTTTCAAAATGGTACCAGAAAAAAAATATAAGTCATTAAGTAGGCAGGAATTCAAATGAAACATGGACGATCGCATTATTTGCCTTGTTGAAACGCCGTGAAATGAAATGCTTTTAAGAAACGAAATGAAGAAAAGGACACCAACAATGAATTTAAAAGATGTCGCCATAGCAACGCAATAAAACGTTAATAGTTTGATCAGGAAAGAGGTTCAAACGCTTGTAACTTTTTTTTTAGTGGAGATAAAAGCTTGGTTCTTCGACTATAAGTTGAATCAATTCTGGGGTTAAAAATATCGCTCTATCCAATGGCGTAAAAATCAAAACTGTGGAATAATTAGTTTATTTTTTATTGATGGTTTTAATGAACCAAGTATTGCAAGAAATCGGGTGAAGCCTTGCAAAAGGCAAGTTTAACAATTGAATAACTCGTGCTGTGTTTAAGTTAGAGAATCGGAACTAACTGCATAGGACGGACAATTTTTTTTTTGCTTCCAACGATATGTAACATTAATATGTGCAAGTAATTTTTAACCCCAGTATTCGGCGATTTATCTGAAAATTGCCTTGAATTCGAATAAAAAACGAATCGCTTATCGAATCTTTTCAAACTATAGCCTAAAGTCTTTCTGGATAAATGGACTATTCAACACAAAAAGAATTTCTCAAATAGAAACAGTAGTTCCTGAGATTAGCGCGTTCAAACAAACAAACAAACTCTACAGCTTTATATTATTAGTAAAGATTAAAATGTTAAGCAGTTGCCAGTTTCTATTTTTTTTAACAAATAAAATACTTGTAATTGATTTAATAGTTGAAGGCTTTTCAAAGGGCTTTCAATTTTCCCTCTTGATTCTGTTTTTGTTGACAAGCAAATTTTATTAGTAAGTATTAACTTTCTTTCTCCATGTTTACCATGTCCTATATAAAACAGTTTCACATTTTTAAATTTAAAAGTAAGTATTATTTAATATCACTAGTTTCAAGATAACACTGTAGCTCAAATTTATTTTTTATATAAAGTGCAATGTTTATTACTTCAATTTATGCTTCAGTTTCTGCTATTTATCAACTTTTTTTTTCTTTACAGGTAAGAAATCTTCCCAAGTTTCTTTAATTCTGTTTTTAAAGTGTATGCAGAATGTTCATCAAAACATTCATGCTTGTTGCACCGTGGTTTATGCCGAAATGAAAAGAATTAGATTGTACTAGTTCGTAATAGCAAATATTACGTGATCCGCCTTTTGCTACCTTCTTCTATTCAGGTCAGTAGCACTGAGATTATTATTAATACGTATTATTATTTTGTTTAAAAAAGGGTAATATTTATGTCCTTCCTATTTGATTATCACACAGGATAAGAACTTTGCGCTGTGGAAAAAGAAAAAAGAAAAAAGCGCTTATAAAATATTTGAGGGGGAATAAGGAGTCTTTGCTTTTTTAGTTTTGTTGTCATTGCTATGCACATCATTGGAATTAATATGAAATAAACAAACTCCCTATTTAATTTTAGAATACTTATCAGTTAATATTTTAGCATCAAAATCCGGATCAGATTTGGATCTACGAAAATAACACCCGATCTTACATGTTTGCTGCAAAAGACAAGTTAGAACTTTTTAGGGGGTGTCTTCTTTTTTTCATGCCCAAAAAGTTATATTTGTTCTAGCTCAGAAATTCTTGGTTCGCGTTTCGAACAATCTACTATTTTGCTCCAACTAACTGGTCCCTTGTTAATCTGGTCTCCGGCCCTTAAATCTCACAAGGATTACACTTTTCGAATATAGGCGAGTCTCCCCACATGGCCGGGCTTCTTGTTTCCGACTAGGCTGACATGACCTCTCTTCAGTACTGGATGTGTTCTAATTCAGGAAATAGTAGCTAACAACCTCATCCGCACAACGATTTTCGCTTTTTTTCTCGGTGACTGATTATAGACTGATTACTGTTTTCAGAGCTTTCATTACTGTAGAAAGCAGTAAGATTTATAATTCTGGTGTCTTCCATAATCCATTTCTTATAAGATGGAATATCTCTATCATTTTACCACTCACTTTATTTAAACATCAAAACTAATTATTTCAAAGCAGTATTGTTAGATCAAATGCTAAACATCTTTTACTAATTCCAGTTTTCAAAAAATACTGAAAATTCAAAGTTGTGACACGCACGTCCGTTGTTCCATTGCAAATGTTCATATTTGGTGATTTTGTGTCTGACTGTTGCATCATAAGGCATCCTTTTGAGTGGAGAATCTAGCTCGGATTTCCATAAAAAGTACAGAGAAAACTCGTGATAGAACTTATTTTTTAATTAAATCCTACGGTTGTGGAAACACGGTCTGTTATGCTTTTTATGCAGGAAAGAAATAGAGGATAAATAAAACAATTATCGGACATTGTTTATTTATCTTCTCCTTTACTGTTCGTTCTGGTCCAGTGAAACACAACTGAATGACCCTCAATGTTCAAATCAAAGGGTCTAATATTTGGGAAAATATTCGACATGCACCATATAACAGCGGAGTTTGGTAGCAACTTCTTCCTTTTGTGTTGCATTTCAAGTGTTTGATTACAATTTGAACCGGTTTGACTAATAACCTTTAATGTAGCTGTTTGAAGAATTTATAACACAATATCGATTCTAGTTTATTACTGTATATTTTATTGAATTTATATTGTATTTTCTAACATATATAATGCTTCTTAAAAAAAGTATTACTGCAAGTACAACATACACGTGTTCAAATGCAGAGTTCAAACTTCAACGGTTTTCCTCCCCTCCAGTTACTTTACGTATTTCTTTTTTGCCCGGAGATTTAGAATTTCCGGAGCTGGTTCCAGGAGCGCCCCGAAGGGAGGTCACCCGGACCTTCCAAAAATTTTCCTAATTTGGCACATTCGGGCTGAAAATTCTGCAAACTTTGGGAGGGGATATATTTTGTGTTATTTCGAACACAGCACTGATGTTCCGAAATACCACGCCCCAGTATTACTCATGATCATTTTTTGTTGAGTGCACCGTACTGTTATACCCGAATATACCTCAGAAGCGATTTATTTCAGCTTCATCTCTTTGTCAGGCTCGAATCTATCTCGAGAAAGTTAATTTGCGTTCAATGTAATAGATGGATAAACTTGACAGTTAAAACGTTAATGGTGCATCATCCGGGAAAATAGCAGTAACAGTTACACGGGATAAATATTTTTCATTGTTTAATAGAGAGGGGGGCTGCACTTACAAAACTTTCTGGGGGGAGGGGAGGGCGCACCTTAGTTTATGTACCGCTACTGCCCCCGTTGTTATTTATCAAAGTTCAAATGTTTTTCAATCATCTGAAGGAAAGATCAAAATACTTGTTTTTCATTTGTTTTAAGTGCTACCTATTGTCTTTACGCATAAAGTAACGGTGTAACGTATGTGCGTATGGTAGTATTTTATCAATCGGCAGAATTCGAAATTTCATTCCGCAAATTAAGAATTTTTCCCCTCCGAAAAATTTAAGCTCGGAGCACCCCTCGGCGGTCCCGTTCACTTCGGTTAATTGAATTTCTATTGCAATGCCATTTTGAGAAGATATTTACATTTAGAATTTCATATTATATAAATACAGCTCAAAAACTGTATTGAACAGTTCCAGAATTTTAGACACTTGTATTTAGTATTTGCTTTTAAAATATCACTTGTAGTAGACCAAAAATGTAATATCGGTATTTAAAAAAATATGATACCGGATTACCGATATTTCTGCCGGTATTAAAAACTTCTCAAGAAAGGAACATAAACGAACTTGTTTTGTTGCTATGTTTTATTATTATATGCAAAAAGTAATTAATTATGCAAATTTGTTGTAAATAAATATAAAATGAAGGAACTAATGTTATAATAAGAAATGAATAATAGTAACAAAATGAATATTGCGGTAATTTATAATGTAAGTGTTGATATGTGATGGCTTATTGTGTACAGCTTTATGTCAAATAAAAAAAGAATAATTGCAAAACCTGCAGCAAATAAATATCAGTTTGAATTTAAGAATAAAACTTGTTTATTTTTGTTATGCATACAAGAACTTCGAGAACTTACACTTGACAGCTGCTCTGTGGTTTCGCTGAAAATTATCCGACAAATGTTAAGTGGTTAAGCACTTGGACCTACTTGAACCACGTGACCTAAACCGTCATCGCTTCCGGCAAGCGACATGAGACAAAGAACCCATTATACATACTGAGAAAGCTAATCATAGCGGCAAAATATTGTTTGAGAAAATGTTTTAAGATTAGGCAATTGAGTGTTAAAGGACTGCTAAGTGGTGAGTTAATGTGTGTCCTGCAAATCCTTGACATTTTACGGGCTCTTGAAATAGTTATTTCAAAATGTTATATAAATATGATCTTTGTTTGGTATTCATTCATTTTTTGATGGTCCCGGTTTCCGATTTATACTCGAAGTAAAAATTTGACTAGCAGTATTTTTTTTTAATGTTCAGTTATAATGTTGAAAAAAACAAATTTGCATTCACCCCTTAACCATGTATAAGTGTCTTTTATTAGCCTACTTTCCCGTTAAAAATAGAAGAAAGACGAAAAAAGTATTAAAAGTAGCTTAATGCATCTAAAAATATCGCCAAGTCCGAAAAATATCGCCAAGTTAAAAAAATAAAAAGGTAAAATGAATATCGAAAAATTAAAAATTTGAAAGTAGGGTATTGAGATGGGGAATTTGTGCGTCGGTCGGTCTGTCGGTTTGTCGGTCTGTCGGTCGGTCTGTCTGTCCCCCCCCCCCTAATAACTTTTGAATGAACATTCCGATTTGGACAAACTTTTTTTTTGTTGGAAAGATATCGGCGAGTACAGCTCATTCCCATATCTGATTTTTCGATTTGAACAATTTTTGGTTCAACTTTGAACCGTTCAAACAACCTGTCCCGCGATGCTAACTTTTGAATGAACAGTCCGATTTGAACAAACTTTTTTTTGTTCGAAAGATCTTTTCAAGGATACTTCATTCCCGCATCTACATTTTCGATTTGAACAATGTTTCGTTCAACATTGAACCGTTCAAACAAGCTGTCACCCCTAATAACTTTTGAATGAATAGTCCGATTTAAACAAAATTTTTTTTTGTTCGAAGCATCTCGGCAAGGATATTTTATTACCGTATTTAAATTTCCAATTTGAACATTTTTGGTTCAACCTTGAACCGTTCAGGCAACCTTTCCCCACCTAATAACTTTTGAGTGAACCGTCCGAATTGAATAAACTTTTTTTTGTTCGAAAGATCTCGGCGAGTACAGCTCATTCCCATATTTGATTTTTCGATTTGAACAATTTTTAGTTCAACTTTGAACCATTCAAACAACCTATCACGCGATGCTAACTTTTGAGTGAACAATCCGATTTGAACAAACTTTTTTCGTTCGAAATATCTCATCAAGAATACTTCATTCCCGCATCTACATTTCCGATTTGAACAATTTTTCGTTCAACATTGAACCTTTTAAGCAACCTTTCCCCACCTAATAACTTTTGAGTGAACCGTCCGAATGGAATAAACTTTTTTTTGCTTGAAAGATCTCGGAGAGACTTTCCCATACATTTCCATATTTCGCTTTTTAATTCAAACCATTTTTCGTTCAATAGTGAACCGTTCAGAAAAAAAATTTACATTAGCATCTACGGGGAATTTAAGTTGAATGTTGATCCTGAACTTAAAGTCGGATTTCCTTCAAACTAACTTTGTAAGAAAATGGTTTTGATAAATAATGTTTGTAAAGTACTTTTCTAAGTAATCTTCTGTGAGGACTCTGATTCCGACTCCGACTCCGACTCCGCGAACATGGCGGAAATGCAGGCTCAGAAAAAAATGACTGAACGTGCAGACGATTTTTTGTTTATTTATTCATTTGTTTTATTTTATTTACTAGAAACGCAAAAAAGTTTTATATAAACATAGCGGTACCAGCACGGCTTTGCCCGTGGTATAAACTTAAAAATTCATTTGTAAAAAATTGATATAGCAAAAAAAAAAAAAACTCTAGTTTAGTTATAATTCAACTATAATTCTTTCAATGAATGATATCAAAATTAAGCATGGACCCCACACTACTTCCTTTTACGTGTAAATTTCTTAGTAGATGTCTTACATGCTAAAATGGTGCTTGGAGTGAGCAAGATAACAATTCAAACATTTACATCCCTAGTTTGCCACAAAATAATGTCAAAAAAAAAAAAGGTTTTACAATGATTAATCTCCTAAATATCGCCGATTTTAACATCATTCAGTGGATTTTTCGCAAAATATCGCCAATAGCGCCAAATTGAACCAAAATAAAAAATAAATTTTTTCGCCACATTTGCCGCCAACTTGGCGATATGTCGCCAAATTGGCGTCAAACACTTGGCGACTAAAAGCTTGGCTATATTTTGCCAAGTGGTCGCGCCAATTCATATAACTTTTGTCTGCATTGAAATTAACACTGATTTACCCCATAAAAGGGGTAAAAACCGCCTTGGGGGAATTCGAATGCAACCCAAAGGGGAGGTGCACAAAAATAAGCCAAAAGAGAAAATAAGAACAATTTTGCTGCTCACAGAAATCTTACCAAAGTTTAAAAGAAGAAGAAAGTTTTCTTTTCCAACTTCAAAAACAAAATAATAGAAATTTCGTGCATTATTCTTCACCATGATAATAAAAACAATAAACATCGACAAACATCAACCAGCAAATGATAAATTAAAAGCCAAACTCATTCACTCAAGCCATTTACTGCAATTTATATTGAAATAAAAAAAAGGAAATAAAATATGTTTTACCAGACGATAAATTTAGAATGGTTTACTATCATGTTGTTTCTTTTTTGACCTCATTTGGTTAAACAATGTTTCCCTCTTCTACACAACTCGTCAGATCGCCAAAATATCTCTAAACTCACAAAAATGGTACGCGTCAGTTTCTTCCTTCTCTACCTTTTTTAAAGAAAGGACTCGATTTCTCATTTGATTGACAGGTGCCATCTTATCACGATTTTATTATATTTCATTTGACTAATTTTAATAAGGCTTGGAGTTTGGATTGCTACAAATACATTTTTAAAATTATTAATGGAAAAAGAACGAAACAAATAAACGAAATAAAAACGTAACTATGGTAACAACATTAAAAGTTGATTTCCGATGATAAAAAAATTCATTTCATTAACCATTTTAGAATCGTTTGGCTTGCTTTACTGAAGATAAGCCTTGAATTCCGGGATTCTAAAAACAATTGTTACAGCTCTCCTGATGATCGTAGAAACTTCGAAAAAACTTCATTTTGTGCAGACAATTTCAAGCTTTCGAATAACATAAGACTTGAAAATGTGTATGAAATATTTCTTCCCTATTTTATCGAATTTCCGCTAAGAATTCGAATAGAAAAAGAACGAAATGGAATTTTCGAAAAATTGCTTCGAGGTGCAAAACTACATGCTACAAACTAATTTTGTGCCAAGTGGCATGAAAATCGACCGAACGGTTTTGGCGCTACGCGCGTAACAGACAGACAGACAGAAAGAAAGAAAGAAAGACAGACCCACCTTCAGCTTTATTATTAGCTAGCGGTACCCGCACGGCTTTGCCCGTGGTATAAAATTAAAAGTTCATTTGTAAAATAATTGATATAGCAGAAAAAATGCTCAATTTTAGTTGTAATTCAACTATAATTCCTTCAAAGTATGATATAAAAATCTGGTATGGACCCCACGCTACTTAATTTTACGTGTAAATTTCTTAGAAGGTGCCTTAAGTGCTAAAATAGTGCTTGAAGTGAGCAAGATAACAGTTCAAACATTTATATCCCTAGTTTGCCACGAAACAATGCAAAAAAAAAAATGTTTTACAATGATTAATCCCTTAAATATCGCCGATTTTAACATCATTCAGTGGATTTTTCGCAAAATATCACCAATAGTGCCAAATTGAGTCCAAATAATAAAAAAAAAAAAACAATTTTTTCGCCAACTTGGTGATATGTCGCCAAAATGGCGGCAAATACTTGGCAACCAAAAGCTTGGCGATATAACGCCAACTGGTCGTGCCAACACATATCACTTTTGTCTGCATTGAAATGAACACTGATTTACTCCACAAAAGGGGTAAAACACCCCCTTGGAGCATTCGAATGCAACCCCAAGGGCAGATGCACAAAAATAAGCCAAAAGAGAAAATAAGAACAATTTTGTTGCTCACAGAAACTAACAGAAATCTTACCAAAGTTTAAAAGAAGAAGAAAGTTTTCTTTCCTAGCTTAAAAAACAAAACAATACATTTTCCGAAATGGAACACTTTTAAAAGAACGATGCAATATCGCAATTGATACGATATTTGGTTAATCTGTGCTTTAGGTACCCTTTTCTCGCTAAATGGGCGATAGGCGTGCCAAGCGTGGTAACCCTGACTGTTTTGCGTAGTTTCTCTCGGAGCTTTCTATTCCGCGAGACACGTAAAAACGTGCCATTTGGCGACTTTTTGAAAACGCGCCAAGTAGGGTCACAAAGCACATTTTCACCGGGAAAAAGACAGGGATGCCAGAGAATTGAAACAGAAAAATACTACGCCTCCTCTAAAAAATACTACAAAATACTACTGTTTCCAAACGTTGCCAAAATCAATATTGCTAAAATGCGAAATCTATGCAAATGAAAAAAAAACCCGTCAAATCTTTTAATTAAGTCATTAAAGTATATTGGAAACAGGGTTGCCAGAAAAATACTACGCTCCTTATTTGGGCCGAAAAAATATAACCGTAGTATCAAAAATACTACGTCTGGCAACGCTGGAAAAAGAACGAAACAAAAATAAGTATAAACACGTAACCATGGTAACAACATGAAAAGTTGATTTCCGTTGATAAAATAATTCATTTCATCTCTCGTTTCAAACGAATTTTATCCTCGAGCTATTACATTTAGAATCGTTTGGCTTGCTTTACTGAAGGTAAGCCTTGAATTCCGGGATTCTTAAAACAATTGTTACAGCTCTCCTGATGATCGTAGAAACTTCGAAAAAATGTCATTTTGTGCAGAAAATTTCAAGCTTTCGAATGACATAAGACTTGAAAATGTGTATGAAATATTTCTTCCCTATTTTATCGAATTTCCGCTAAGAATTCGAATAGAAAAAGAACGAAATGGAATTTTCGAAAAATCGCTTCGAGGTGCAAAACTACATGCTACAAACTAATTTTGTGCCAAGTGGCATGAAAATCGACCGAATAGTTTTGGCGCTACGCGCGTAACAGACAGACAGACAGAAAGAAGGAAAGACAGACCCACCTTCAGCTTTATTATCAGTAGAGATTATTATTATTATTATTTATTATTATTACTTTTTTTTTGCAGACGATTTTTTTTTTGTAACAAAAATTTTTCATTCACGAGAACATTTTATTCTTTATTTATATTTAACAACTGGCAACGGATTAAAAGTGAAATTCCGGACATTTTATTAACGGACGATTTTTTTTCTTTTTTTTTTCTTTCTTTGATAAAATGTGTTTTGATCAGGGCTGCGGAGTCGGAGTCGAAGAGTCGGAGTCGGACTAATTTTGGACCAAAGGAGTCGGAGTCGGAGTCGCTGAAAAACATGTCGACTCCGACTCCGACTACCTCCGATTTGGATGAAATTTTATGGAGGTGAAAACATATCTTTGAAAGTAACAGATACAAATTTTCAGCGTCCAATATCCAAATCCTAAGCATCTAGGATCATTAAAAAGGGCTTCAAATGGCGGGTCTTTGCAGCAAAAATGCAATGTGTTAAAATAAAGTCTGGCTATTTAACAAGAAAAGGATTAGTTTTGTACGGAGTCAAATGACAAGAGCGGCACTTGTCTATTGCTCTGGAGAAAATGGACTTTTTGAGAGGTCACAGTGCCCTCCGAGAATTGAGGTAAATGTGGTGAAATTACCTGCGAGAATTCTTGAGAAAATTGAACTTTTTGAGAGGTCATAATGACCTCTCATGACCTCCTGGGATACCCCAGCTTGCTATCCCCCCCCTAAAGTGAGTCCTGGCTACGACCATGAATAAAAATGAAACTTTTTAAAATGGACTTAATTTTTCAACCTTTGTTTAGGGTTTTTCCCTCTTCATATTTAGGTTTAAAAAAAATTTTTTTTAAAGCAGGAGTCGGGAGTCGGAGTCGGAGTCGAAAGTTTTAAAATCCCGGAGTCGGAGTCGGAGTCGGAGTCGACCATTTTTCCTCCGACTCCGCAGCCCTGGTTTTGATGATCTTTGTACTTTTATTTATTTATTTTTTATTATTATTATTATTATTATTATTTTTTTTTTTTTTGAAAACGATGGAGGATTTTTTCTACGGAGGAACTGTAACAGTTACACTTTTTAAAAGTTGTGACAAAACTTTATTTATTCGTTGATTACTTTTTACGTGTCTATTTCATCTGATGAGAGGGGCATATTTTGCTTTTCGAAATCAGCTCTAAGTGCTAAAAAGGTATGTTTGATATAATTTTCAGTCTCAGATAATCAAGAGAATAATGATCAGATGCGAGAATGCCGATGTCGATGTACGGGAAAGTAGGCGCGTTTAGTTCTTGACAGAACTTGTTTATTATGCTAACATTTTATTACCTTTTATAGCATTTATTTCATAGCATTTAATTTAGATTGGGTACAATGTTGTGAGATCTCTTTTAAATGCTAGTGGACCCAATGGTGTGATTGGAAAACTAACATATAATATTTTATAATGTTAACAAAAATGATTGTAATAAATTTGTTTCCAGAACTTTTCTTATATCTCTTACACTCTCTCAATTCTATATATTTCAACACAGATATCTAGTTTTTCCTCGCATACCTCAGTTTAGCTTAAATAATTATTTTAAATAAAATAGATCGTTTATTTAAATAAATATAAAGAAAAAGAAGTTGAAAAAAAAAAATCCTGTCAGGTGTAAATATGACCATTACGAGCAATATTCAAGTTGTTGCAAACAGTCATCACAATGGAAACATATGTGTCTAAGACCGCACTATCTTTTCCACTTAAAAAAACATCAAGTGATCTGTTTAAACTGAACCGTCAACAGTGAAAGATAGTGAAGTGAAATAGATAAATTGTTACTTACATAGACCAATTTATTGACTAAGTGAAATATCGTCATGGCGGAAATTTCAAATATTGTGATTTCTTTCGAAATATTGGAAGTGATATCACAAGGTTCGATCTCGGATAAAATTACATTTTTATGCATCGCCTCACATCGTTTCAATATTAATGTTTTAATTAATGTAGTTGTACTAGCACCAAAATAAAACAGTAACTTGAAGACTTGATGAAAAGATTCAGCTTGCTCACTATACATGGGGAGTTAGTTGTTCACTCTTAGTTACAATAAGATGTCGAAAGGGGGTAACAAGGAAAAGAAATTAATCTAAAGTACGCAGCTCAGAGGACATAATTAAGCGTACCGAATGGCATTTAAACACTTATGTAGCTCGAAGAAATGACATTCGGTGTTATTTTATTAAATGGAATGTACGTTGTGTCCAATAAATATCTGACCCATTTTGAAGGTAAATAATAATAACAAAATACTGCAATAAATTACTAAATAAAACATTAATAAGGTTTTATCTTCACTAAGTTTAAATATTTCATGAGACATTCAGCAAAAATTAGAAGTTACACATGCTTGCAGATGTCCTTTACACCACCCAAGGAAAGTGGAATCTTAACTAAAAAAACTTACAAATGTCGACATTTGAGATCTTTCAATTTTTATACGCATCTCAAGGCGAATGTTTTTTGATTAAGCAGTTGATTAAAATCTATCAACAAAATAATAGAGGCAAAACTATTTTTCTCTTGTTTTGCAAAAAACTATTTGTTATACCATTTTTCCCCTTCTTCCATTGTTTATTCGTTTCTTTATTTTCTTTAATTTATTGTTTTTAAAGCAACCCTAGGGGTCGTCATTGACCTGCCTTTATAAAAGAAATAGTAATTATGCAGTACTTGTTAAACGACCAATGTATTAAACTAATTTCACATATCTGTACCTCAGACCCAGACTAACGTAAGTCCATTTTCGTCACTTTTCAATAGAGGGCAAAGACGATTGTAGGATGCATGCAAAGGATGGGATTCCTGTCCTTATGGGTCGATGCAAAATAAGATTCTACATACAATACAGCAAAAAAAAGTGAAAATCGCCATTTTTGGACTTACGTCGTTCTTGTTCTGAGGTACAGAAATTTTGGAACATTTAAGGAACACTATACATAGAAATACCTCTACTAATTTGCGTGAAGTGCTGAAAACTAAACAATGTTTACACTTTATGGGTCAGGATATTACTTTTTCATTGTTTGTACTCAAACCATAAACTCTATTATTTTCCTCTGAATTCAAAGATTTTATTGCACCTAT
>JAXGGA010006854.1:0-66766 GCA_038373865.1 Uloborus plumipes | reverse complement strand
CCGAAAGAATTTCAGATACCCAAAACGAAAATGTTAAATAGTAAAGAAAGCGAAGATTTTGCAAACAGGCTAGTTCTATGAATGCAGAGCCTCCGCTCCCACTTACCCCGTAGCTCTTAGGCGGGTAGTGTAACTCCAAAGTGGGGGGCGGGGACAAAAGAAATGTTGCAGTATGTCTAAATTTGATGAATCTTCAGAAAAAAATTCCGAATATAAAAATTTTCTGGAGGGCACAGTGACCTCCTTTGACTTCCCATAGGGGAACCTCTAAAAATACCTCACAGTATTTACTTTTTCGAATATTTCCAGTCATTGCCAGCTAGTAATATGAAAATTCAATAATTCCCTCAGTAACGATTTATCGTTTTTTGATATAATTGCAGTAAGAAGCTAAAAGTTCGAAAAATTCAGACACAATTAAGTGCTGAAATTCTTTTTCACTATTTCTATACACTCAAAAATTACTATACAAACATACATAAATAATTATTATATATTTTAAGTTTTAGCAGATCTGACCTACATAATGGCCACATTTTACTACGGGAGAACGTATTAAAATCTGCTACATTTTTTTTTTCTATAAAACTAAGAAGAGAGCCCTAGTCGCTTTCTATTGTACGTCGTTTTACACATATGCAGGTATCATAAAATATAAAAAAATAATCATAATATGTAAAAAGTAAATAAATAGAAAAGTTCAATGTTGTAGTATTGTTTCCAACTTTGCCGAATCATCAGCAAAGCTTTGCCGAATCATACTGTAACATAGAAATTTTCTATTTATTTATTTATTTTTTACATGTGGGCTTGATCGTATTTTATCATTCGGAAAAATTTGGAAATTCCTTTGGCAAATTAAGAACATCTTCTTGAGAAGTATAAGATACTCATGGGCACTGGAACTTAAATTTTTACTGAATACGATCAAGCACACGTGAGAAAAATGTATCATTAAAAAATCTCAATGTTGCAATTATTTCCAAATTTGCCGAATCGTCAGCAAAATTTTTCGATCATGAAATTTTTCGGTAGGTCACTGTGACTTTCCACTAGAATACATCTGAAGATACCTCACCGAATTTACTTTTTCCAATATTTGAAAGCTAATAATGTGTGCATTCAATAATAGTCTCAGGATTTCACGTTTTTTAAGTTAATTGCAATTAAAAAACTAAAAATCATAAAAAAATCAGACAAAATTAAGTGTTTTTAGTCTTTTTCTTTTTCCCTATGCAAATTTAAATATATCATTATTATATACTTAGAGTTTCAGCAGATCTGACCTATACTTGATGAACACATTTTACTATGAGAACTAAATGAGCTACAAAAAAATATTATTTTCTTGAAAACGAGACGAGACCCCACGCAACTTTCTTTTTTACGTTATTCTACACATTTGTTGGTTCCATAATCCATAAAAGCTTTTTATTCCTAGAGTTGCTGTTTTAAGTTAAATGCGATCAAAAAACCGCAAATTTTGAAAATTTGAAAATTTTCTAAGTCTTTTTCTCTTCAAAACAAGGAGATACACTAGGTGGCCAAAAGTATCCGGACACTTTCAAAAATTCACATTTTTACATATAGCTCGAAAAATAAGTGATCAATTGTTCTTTAACTTTAGTCATACAAAATATAGGCTTCACCGAACATTTCCAAGTTGAAATTAAATTACCCTTGCATTTGGGGGACGAGAGAAAGGGGGGTTGAAAGTAAAACCGCTCTTTGACCATAACTCTTCGAAAATAGCTCGGAATAAGCTATAAATTTCAGTAATTAATAAGCATACTATGTATAATTACTGTGCAAATTTTTATGAACGTACCACTCTTACTTCCGAAGATATGAAACATTTTTTAAAAAATGGCAATTTTAGTTGAAGGGTTTTTGCTCATAACACGCAGAGTTTTTGATCAAACCTTATCAAAACTTCAGGAAAGATGACGAAATACAAGAGAAAGAACATACTAAAACGGTAAATAAAAATATTAAAAATCCGATGAGATATGAACGTTAAAAGGAAATATTTTTTCACGGCGCATGCGCGAACGACAGAAATTTATAACTACAAAAATATTGTACTCTGATTTATACTTCATCTTATAAAAAAAGTTCCAGTTGAATATCATGAAAATTGAAAAAGATATCAGCGATCTAGTGAGCAGTATTTCATTCATTCGCAGACAATACATAAAAAGTGAGGGTCTGTCCACATAGAGTTATTTTTAAATTAAAGGTTATTGCGTCATCGTTCAAAACCAACGTTTCAGGGGGTGTCCGGATGCTTTTGGCCACCTACGTATAAGGTCTTTTTGGCCGAATAGGCGAAATGTGACTTCTATGCCGAATATAAATTTTCAAACTGTATACAATTTAACATTGAAGAAAATGCTCAATTGTTACCACACTATTGCCATTTATGTATTGTCTGCGAATGAATGAATTACAGCTCACTAGATCGCTGATATCTTTTTCAATTTTTACGATATTCAACTGGAACTTTTTTTATAAGATGCAGTATAAACCAGGCTACAATATTTTTGCAGTTATAAATTTCTGTCGTTCACGCATGCGCCGTGAAAAATTATTTCCTTTTAACGTTCATATCTCATCGGATTTTTAATATTTTTATTTACCGTTTTAGTATGTTCTTTCTCTTGTATTTTGTCATTTTTCCTGAAGTTTTGATAAGGTTTGATCAAAAACTCTGCGTGTTATGAGCAAAAACCCTTCTAATAAAATTGCCATTTTTTAAAAAATGTTTCATATCTTCGGAAGTAAGAATGGTACGATCATAAAAATTTGCACAGTAATTATACATAGTATGCTTATTAATTACTGAAATTTATAGCTTATTCCGAGCTATTTTCGAAGAGTTATGGTCAAAGAGCGGTTTTACTTTCAACCCCCCTTTCTCTCGTCCCCCAAATGCAAGGGTAATTTAATTTCAACTTGGAAATGTTCGGTGAAGCCTATATTTTGTATGACTAAAGTTAAAGAACAATTGATCACTTATTTTTCGAGCTATATGTGAAAATGTGAATTTTCGAAAGTGTCCGGATACTTTTGACCACCTAGTGTATTAAACAATTTTCGTACCATATATTCTCTTCATAGTATAAAATTTCAGTATATATTAAAAAAATTTCGGGTGGTTGCTTTTAAGGGGGAAATAACGCAGTTCAAAGTCGAACGAAAATGGTCTAAAAACCATACTTTGCGGCCCCTTAACTAAAGAAAGCAACACACCCCAACCCAAATAACTATAGGGTCCTCATAACTACACACTGTACAATCAATAAATGTAAACATAACCATGGGGTGGCGTTTCTGTAAAAAACTACAGCGTACTGAAATGCATCTTTCAGCCGTTTTACCAAAAAAAAAAAAAAACGCTGCATAACATTAACCTTTGGGAATTTTTACCGAGCGAACAAAATTTTTTGGGGGGCTACAAACTTCAGAATGTTCATTTCCCATGACCTACTTTGACATTAAAAAAAAAATGAGGAAAATCAAAAATGGTTCACTGCCAAAATGTTCCTTTCTTGTTCGATTTTCAAAATAATGGCTCATAATTTTCCATCAAACAGAAATGTCAGTATATGTATCACAAATGAATGAATTTACAAAAAATATTACATAGTAAAAATTTTCCACTTTTATCAAGAAAGACCCCTTTTTTTAGATCAGCGGTTCTTAACCGGTGGTCCGGTAGACCGGCACCGGTTCGCAGAAAAATTTGACTGTTCCTTAGAGAGATTTTTGATCATCCACCTTAAAAAAAGTTTTCACTCAAGAGAGAGAGAGAGAAAGAAAAGAAGATACAATAATAATACTAATAATACCCTATATACGACGATATTTTCGTTAATATCGTGAATCGTGATTAATTTTCTTACTTTTCTATGATTTTCAGCTACGTTAATTAGTTATATCTGATTATTGAAATAGTTACTTATGTTCGTCTTAAGCTTTTTTTCGTAACTTCTTTTGTATTAAGTAAGGTTTCATTTATATATTAATTCATTTATTCGTTATTTTTATTATTCTGTAAAAAAAAGAGAAAAACCGCAGCCATTCATAAAATTTTTCACTAGTATTTAATTTCCTTCTTATCGAAAGTTTTTTTTTTTCCCTTTAAGTCGAAAAAAAAAACATGTTTCATTGATCCGCAAATGAAGGATCCTCTCCCCTCCCCCTCCCTCCCCCCCCCAAAAATAGAGGAGAAAAAGACAAAAAAAAAGAAGAACATCACCGGTCCTGGTGTTGTTCAAAAGCTCTTGACGGTCCGCTGGTCAAAAAAGGTCGAGAACCGCCGTTTTAGATTACCTAGCTTCAAATTTAAATAAGAGGTGGGTGACCTCTTTTCCTTTTAGCATACGTTAAGTGGGACACCCATGCGATCTTTTTTAAATAATCACTAAAACAGCAAAGTATTATTTTAGAAAATAATGGTGGACTTTTGTTCATTTATAACGTCCAAGATAAAACAAGTCAATAAGTTTAAATTCTTGTGTTTTAAAACTTTTATATAAGGCTTCAAAAACGAATTGTTCTAAAAAGCGGTCCCACTTATCCCAAGTGAATTGAAAGGCAAAGCTCCGTCATTACTTTAAATAAAACAATAAGTTCTTACCTCTGTGATGCAGCATTTAATTTTGAATTTGAGCTGCACTTTCTTCTTCATATACGAGTTCGCGCCTAATTCATCACACCGAATTTTAGGTTGTGTCGTGCCAATAGTTAAAACAAAAATGTTTTAAAATCATTCAACCGTCCGACGTTTTGGAATCCGACACCATTCCATATGGTCAACAGACGAAGAGTGAAAGCAGCGCTATTGAAGAGATTCTTCCGAGGTTCTTCTAGACCTCCCCATCCCTCATTTCCTTTGAAAATTTCCGACAGCCTTAATTGTCACCGCGCCGATCAGGGTTGCGCGCCGATAGGTTTTTAGGGCTTTTAGGACAAAAACAGGGCCATTGAAAGGAGCCTTGGGACAAAAAGTAGTTACAATCACTCAGGACCTAAGAACAGGACAATCACCATCTGCAAAGGCGACGAACTGCAAAGGCGACGATGACAGGAAGTCATTAGGAAGGGGCAATTCAGGCGATTTATTGGCTTGTCACCATCGGATAGTCATCGGAAAGTGTCTCTTCTCAAATATCAATGAATGTTTGTTTAAAACATGCTGCTAGCGATTCGTGTGGGGTGGTCTGATCAGCTTGGAAAAAAAATAACATTTCTCCTTTTTAACCCGAACAAAAGTAACTTTCCCCAGAACTAAAGTACGCCTAAAGGGATGCAGCAAGAACTGCAATGAACAATGAAGATGTTTTAGATTTTTTTTTTAAGAAAAATATTTTATTGGGTTGATAGATTTTTTTTTTTTTTTTTTTTTTACATTTCTGTCAGAGTCAGTAAACTTTTCGGCAGTCGATTTCTGTCGGAAAATTTTGTTGTCGGGCAAATTTCCCCGACGAACTAGAAATTTTCCCCGACGGGGGGGCAATTGCCCCCCCTGCCCCCCACCTAGCGCCGCCACTGATTTTGGCACAAAATGATACCATTCTTAACTTTGGCGACAATTATTGTTTCTCTACCGACATGGTTGAGCGTGGGATCAAAATGACTTATAGAATTTAATGAGAAATATGTTATTTTAAATGAAGGAATTTGAAGGATGAAATAGGCCTAACAGTAAGTAAAGAATTTCATCGATCTCGCTTATCTGACAGGATTGTTCCTGCAATGACCGATTCTCAAGGAAATATAGTCTTTCAGATTCATCACAGCAACTAGCGTGCGTATTTTTGGCCATTGTGTGTGTATTTTAAAGATTTTGTTTTAGTCACTCTTCGTAAATCCTAGCAGACGAAAGAGCAATAAATTTCAGCCAATGAGCATCATCCATTGCTAAAAGCCCAAACACGTGACCTATCTGCCCTGCTAAATTTCTTGGGCTGCTTGTGCTTTAGCCCGAGCTGCTCGGGCGTCTACTCTGGACAGCATTTGGGACGTTCAGGCTTTCCAAATGGCGGCTCTGGACGCTTTGGGAAGAACCCGAGCTTCCCGGGAAGCTCGGGCGAGCACTCTGAACACGACTACATCGTTCGCTTACTTGGCTGTGGAGCTTCTGCCGGCCGGTGATTGGAGGTTGGCAGTCACGTGGGCTTTATGCGACATTTTGGGTCCCCACTTATGTGTTTTCATTGTGTTAGAATTTTACAGTGCTTCTCAACCGATTGGCAAAATTCGAAATCTGTCAAAAGAGTTGGCGAGAATCTCTCAGTTCCGATTTGTTATCTGCTCTTCTGTGCAAACTCCTCAGCTGAGCCTCATAAATGTTTCAAAACAAGTTCAGTTAATTGTCGATTTCGTTGTGTTTCGTACTTTTTTTTATGTATGAGCGATATTCTTTGACTAATTAACAAGTTATTCGTATGGAAAAGGATACAAATTTTTAAATTTTGAATGTCCTGGAAGGCATTCAATTCAATCAATGTTTAGTTTACAACTGCTCAGCGAGAAGTCGTGGAAGCTTAACTTCAAGAATAATAGTTGTAACTCGTATTAAATTTGATCGCGAACTACCAATTTTAAATACCCCGGAAACTTATATTTTGTTTTTGTTTCGTGAAACTACCACGAATTTTGTCAGCGTTACTTCGAAGTAATTGCAATATTCTGATCTTTACACTGCAAAGTGAATTTTTGTTGATTGAGCTTTTGTATTTTGATTCGTAAAACCGTAAATATATTTCAGTTTGAATTTTACGTGTGTTGAATTTGCTCGTAGTTCAGATTGGAAATGCTGTTCATTTATATACATATGTAAAAATGACGAATAATAATTTTGTCTACTTTGCTTTTGCTTATAGAAACACTATGCACCGCGGAGGAAATAATTTGATTTGGTATGAAAAACAATGAACTTTATTCTACAAATGAGTACACAGTGGTGTGAGGTAACCAAGGGCTGTGTCATCACAACAGCGAGTCCAGAACGTCCGTCTAATTCTATATACGAGACTTAATCGTACATCGTAATAAGACCATCCAACAGAAGCACAACACTTTTCTAGCATCACTGGACGGAATGCCTGTCCGTATAGATCCGAAACTGAATGAAAAAAAAATCATCCGATTCGCAGCTATTGCATCAAAAGGTATTATTTATTGCATTTGAAACTGAGTTGCAGAAGCCGGTACATGCGAGCATCTAAATGCCACGCATCACAGAGGCACACAGAGTATTGGAGAAACATTTCGATGGTAAGCAGGAAAAAGTTCGATCCTCGCCGGCACAGGAAAAAAAGGGAGAGCATGTAACAACAGAATCGATCACAAGTGTGTCAAGAGAAATCGAGTCAGACGAGTACGGCTTCAGTCGAGCAAGCAGAGTCGGGGCAGGATGCAGTTTCGTTCGTCTAGGAGCGGCAGGAGAGGATCGCAGCAGAGGGAGGACGGGCCTCAGCCCAGCGTGCGCGGGCGCTCGGCGTGGACGTGACGCACGGTGACGGGCGTGGCGGCCATGTTGGGCTCGAGCCACTCCGCGAAGGAGTCGCTGTGGATCTCGCGGTCGAAGGGGAAGCCCATGGCCCGCCGGTCGGGGAAGAGCTGGTCCTTGGCGCCGCAGTAGCTCACCGCGTCGGTGCACTCGCTGGTGCGGCCGTGGTCGTTCACCTGGAGGGGAGATTCGACGAGAATGAAAATGCATAGACCAAAAAAGGTGAAAATGTTTGCGTGCATGCGTATATTTTAGACAGTTATTTGTTCGGCGACTCACCGTGTCCTGGAAGTGGTCGGTGAGGATGGCGAAGAGGTGGAAGCGCATGCCGGCCGCGCTGCCCCGGGGCACGAGCAGGTGCTCCGGCCATCCGCAGCTGCAGTAGTCGTCTGCGCGGCCGCCGGCGCCCTCGCCGCGCAGCAGCGCCCGCAGGGAGGGCTGCGGCGAGAGGGCGACGCTCGAGTCGGCAGAGCGGCGCTCGAACGCGTTCTCGCCCGGGCGCACTGCGGGGAGATAAACAGCGGTTAGACACACATACTGCAGAAATTGTTGGCTCAGTGCGTTACATTACATGCATAAACATGCACTGAGGTATTAATGCATAGATAGTGTTGACTTCGGCACGTCCCAGATGCAACAGGGACATGCCGTCAGGGTACGCAAGACAGGCAGTGCCTACCCACGAACAAAACAGATCAATTTCTTAACTTCATTAAGTGACATAGAATGCGTCGATTAAAAAATATTAAGGTTTTAATTTTGCAGCGAATACATCAAAAAACCCCGGAAATTCTCTTTTTGTACGATTAAAAAGCACTGACCGTAGCTGCTTCTTAACCTCCGTATCCATAGGTTAGCGCTGGCTCTGCTATCTATAATGTTGAGAATACACACGTGTCTCACTTTTTCTAATCTTCCCGTCCGTACAGTGACTGCGCAGTAGGGTGGGGTGAAAAATAAAAAGTTTTTCAGATCAACTTCCAATAGTTGCCAAAAGTTGTCTTTTGGTGATAGTTAGCTTTTGTGCAAAATTTCAGAAAAATCGGTTAATATCTTCAGGGAGCGCTGCGATCGCAAAGTTTTATCATAGCTTTTATCGGGATTTATGGTTAAAATATGAAAAACAATGCCGTTAGCTTATCTAATTGCATTTTTTTTACTTATAAGATATATTCATGGATTCAAAGCATATGAAATAACTCACAAAACATTATTTTATATGTTATATTTATATTTCAAGCATTTAAAAAGAAACAAAAACGTGAAAAAAGTGTTTTTTTTTTTTAAATATAAATATATCATATAAAATAATGTTTGTGAGTCATTTCATATGCTTTTAATGCATGAAAACATCTTTTGAGTAAAAAAAGCGCAAAGAGACTAGCTAAAGGCATTATTTTTGATATTTTAACCATAAAATCCATAACAAAGCTATGGTAAAACTTTGCGATCGCAGCGCCCCCTGAAGATATTAACCGATTTTTCTCAAATTTTGCACAAAAGCTAACTATCACCAAAAACAACTTTTGGCAACTATTAGAAGTTGATCTGAAAAACTTTTCATTTTTCGCCCCACCCTACTGCGCAGTGCAGAAAAAGAATCTGCCTTTGCGCTAAGGACGCTAAGCACAGAGCGATGTGCGTTAACGAAATTTGCAATGGTTTTGGCTAGATCCGCTTTATAGAAGTCGAAACCCTATCCTGTATGGAGAGTTATTGCTTTTAAACTTCGGAAAACGAAACTTATGAAGAAAAACGAAATTAGAAAAAAGTCATATCATTAATAGATGGAAGGCAATTTTAGAAATTAGCTTTTGTAGTTGATAAAGATGCATTCAAAAATCTAGGAAAAAAATATGGACTTTTTTAACATTTTAAGACTGAAGCATACTTTATCAGTTATTTTGGGATCAAATTTTTGCTATAAATGCATAAGAAGGCTTGATTTTTTTTTTTTTTTTTTTTAAGTGAACTGAGCCAAACGTTTTCGGAAACTAATTAAACTTAATAAAACTGATGACACCTGCTTCTGCGAGAGATGCGAAGATCGTTCATGTTCGTTTTATTACATTGCATGCATTTTAAAGCATCTGTGCACACATAACGGACGGACACAAACAACAAACACTGAAAGAGAGAGAGAGACTGACGCTCGACGTGGAAGGAGTCCATCTCGAGCATGAGGCGGCGCAGGTCGTCGGGGGCGAGCGCGTTGCCCAGGTGGTCGTGCTGCGGGCCCAGGAAGAGGCGCACCTTGGCGTGGCGCGTCTTGGTGCCCGCGTTGCGCACCGACAGCCGGTACACGAACGGCTCGTGGTCCAGGTGCTCGTAGCGAACCTAAGGGGAGAGAGAGAGCGCTTTGAGTGGGGTGGAGGGATGAATTGAATACCCACCGGATCTACGTTTCCCCCCCATTTTTTCCATTAGGTCCCTTCAGTATGTGCTTTCTATCCATTTCACGTAGTTCATGTTTTTTATATTTTTTAACCCAGTCTCTTGAAAAACGTAAAATCCGGGTTTCACTAGATTCATTATTTACCTGACCCTGCACTTTTCATTCCGCTCGTATTCATTAAAGAAGGCGTTCCATCTCAATGATGTTAACTTATGACGATGATTCAATTCTGACGAGCCGGACGAACCCGACGTGAGACATATCGACGGGTGTGCGATAAGTCGATAAGCGACGGTTGGAATAAACCGATGCCGTTGATTTAATCCTGACTTGTCGATTGAATCGACAAGTCAGGATGAGATATATCGAATTAGTGTGATAAATCTGGTGCGTTGGAATTCCCCTGTTGATAATAGCCTGTGACAATAATTAAATCCTGACTTGTCGATTGAAATCAGAGATATATCTCACCGTCATGATTTAAGATTCCCTAAATCCGAATTTTTATGCAATTAACTTTTTGATTTTTAATTGCTTGTTCAAAAATATAGTCATCAAAGAAATTTAAAATTTCGTTCTTGCAGTGTTCTACTTACGAGATAAAACATTTTTTCAAATATAAAAGCATTCTACCTTTTCCCAACATTTTCTCCCTTTTAGATAGAGTTTCCCTTCTCATGACGGCTGTACCGACGTGTGTGTGATACGTCTGTTACACACTAAATAAGCACTTTGCCGAACTGTCTACCGTCGAAGAGCACGAGGACGAATAGATGCCACATTTGGCTACTTATCGAATTTGTTTTACATTTGGCGCTACTTACTGAATTTTATCTCCCACTCGCTATTTTACTGGCGTAAGTGAATGAGTAACGCGCGTAAAAAGTCTCAAAAGTTGTTTTTAATGATTAATGTTAATTGTTTTTTAATGATTTAGAAAAAAATATTTTTTCTTAAATTTGAGTTATCAAATTATTAATAGTTAATATTTTCTAAGAACATACTAAGCTTGGAAGGGAGAAGTACTTAGTTCTTTAAGTTTTTATTTGTTTTCAATATAAAATATTATCAACAAGTTTTTTTTTTCCTCACTTTATTTCAACTTTATCTTTATTGACTGCTGAAATTTAAACTTCAGTAAATCAGTTCCTAAAAAATATTTTAAAATACGAATGCACCACTTCGTAAATAACATTAATGAGTCCAAATGTACCCTAAAGTACGCAGCAAGTGTACAAAATTAGTTTTATTTAAAAATCAATAACTGGAAAATAAAAAAAATATTTCTCGCGAATCTTGTATTACAATTAATTTTATGGCTTAAACATTTTTTCCCCTGAAAAATCCCCTTAATCCTCTTAATAAGTGTTGAATAATTTTAGAAGACGTAATGACACAGCGCAACACAATTAAGCACACCAAAATTTCAGCACAACGAAATTATTTGTGCTTTGAATGAACTTCGCTAAAATCAGCGAATCTCTAACTTGTGTGCATTTTGGTTTTGATTAAAGACTCTTCCCGTTTCGGGAAACAAAATATTTAAAATATGTTCAGAGTTTCTAAAATTTTTTTAATTTTTCTGCGTTCGATCTATTTTGGAAAAATAAAAAACTAAAATTTAAATAAGATTAAAAAACGCAAACTTGGAAAAAATTGCAGTACGGGTTTTGAAAGACACTTTTTTCGTTTCCTGACTTGAACGGGAGCAATAGGCTAAAAATAGTTTGAAACACATTATACATTTAAAACTTTTAACATAATTTTTACAAATTTAATATTGTATTCATTTTCTGAAGGCATGAAATAATGAATGAATTAGAAATAATACTAGCTTACACTGCAAAAAAATGTAATTCCATTCATTGAAAAGAACAAAACTGCAAAGCTGGAATTTACCTTCTTTCGAAAACGGGCTAAAATAAACTCTCTTTCTAAAGGAGCGCAACCTATAGGACCATTTTTAAATCGGCATAACTCAGTAATTTGTAGCAGAAATTAAAAAAAAACACTTGTCCATTCATTTATAAACTATACACTTGTAAAGGATTGAAAATAGTTGTGCCAAAACATTTCTGGCATCAGGTAAAAATTAAACTTGACGACTCTTAAAAGCTCTACGAGAATCAACACATCAATACGAAACACTCTTCCGTGGAGGTCTAAGTCACGTGGTTCCCCTGCGAAGATCCCTGCCTCATCTACCACCGGTGGCGTAACTACTTGTTGGTTTCAGGGGGGGTTATATTCAAAGTCGTCACAAGGTTATAAAAACGGTGGCGGGGGGGGGGATGGCAACCCATTTTTTCCACACTTTGTGCGTATGCATGTGTGTGTGTATATATATAGTACGCACTTGAAAATGCGTACTTCCGAAATTCGAAAAACCGGATAGTTTTTAAAGAGTAATAACCTCTGACATTAGAATTTTGCTGTAGTCTTAAGAAATATTGCTGCAGAAAAATAGAAGGGGGTCCGGGGGTTCGCCCCCGGAAATTTTCATAAATTGTACCTCTAAAAACTCCATTCTAGACTATCTTGGTGATGTTCGAGGAGTTGATGTTCGATCTCCTTTTCAGTCAGTAAAACACGATTGCCGGCCATTTTTAATAATGTGAAAGAAAATGATAGGATACAGAAATTCTTCCAAGCGATTTTTTCGAAATTTAAATTCCAAGGACGCAATTTCAGACGAATTTCCATCATAATGAGGGGTTTGGAGGCCTACCTCCGAAAATTTTTGACGTTTATTTCCTAAAAAAGACAATCCTTAATGGTTCTGGGAAGGGGAGGGGGGTGGCAATGAAGTCTGTAACACTATAATATTCGCGGTAGAATCGTACTTTTTCATTCTAGGAGTTTTTATATTTTTTCATCTCATTTTTGCATTTTTTGGACCAACGTTTCGGGGGGGGGGGTGTCCCCAAAACACCCCCCGTAGTTGCGCCACTGTCTACATCGCCTACTTTCCTTATCTATGTCTAAATGATCTAAGCCCACCACAACGCGTGGTTTAACCGGAATGGGGCCCTGAAGAGCGTTTCGTTCTTTTGAAAAAAAAATGTGGAACGCTTCAAGATTTTGCGTGTCATCCCTGCGCAGGGGCCATGCTCATCTTCTCTGCATCGTTCCAATTTCAGTATATGTACTGCCGAAGCAAGTACCGTCTATTGCACAGGATGTTGATGTTAAAGTCTGACGAATCATGACGACACATGAATCATATGAATGATTCGTGCGTCGTGAGATATATGGACGCGCGTGATGCACCGACATGCGTGTCTGATGCAAGTGTGACATTAACTTCGTGACGACGGTTGAATCCCTCACCTTGACGGAGCCCGTCCTGGGGAAGTAGAAGGCGTGCGAGACGTCGAGGAAGTCCTCCCGGAAGAAGGTCTCGATGACGTTCAGGTGCTCGCCCTTCACGTCCAGCGACTGCACGGTGACGCCCGGGAAGTGCAGCTGCGGGGAGAGAGAAGATTGATTCTTTTCGAAGAGGTCCCAGCACATTTCATAGCAAAATATAATAATAGTATCAATTGTTTATGCGTCGCTCTAAAGATAATATTTCACTTATGCGCCGAATTTTCCCTAAAATTAAAAAAAATTATTTATTTTTATTACGAAATAAGCATTTTTCTTCACTTTCCTCTTAAATCTTTCGCCTTTATTGCTCACGGAAGGCATTTTTTCCGCATGAACTAGAGTTTAGAGGGGGACAATTATCCATTATGCATCGTTTTAGAGCGAACAGCTTGTAATTAGGTATGCTACAATTTTTGTTTTCTCTTTTTCATTGTAATTGCCAAACCGTACTAATATGTCCCTTTTGTATAGAAACTTCTAATTCATTCTCTTATTAGAACCTATGTTTCGTTTTAGTTCTGTTAATAGGCTTGTTCCCTTATACATCTCTCTCACTTATGGGTGATTCTCCAAAATCCGAACAATATGATGTCCCCGTAGGACAGCACAAAAATTATTTGACCTAGAAAGTTTTTTTATTTTTTTAATTGTTAGAAATACTTATTCTGATGTTATTCAATTCATATCAAAGCAAGTTTTCATTTATTTTTTTCTACAAAAATTTTTGAATAGCCAAAAAGCCACCTTTTTTGCGTGTCCCACCCTGTTTCTAAAATGTAAGTAAATTATTTTAAAATTTTACGTGAACATTGCACAAATTTCACTTGTAGTGTTGAATTATGTATAGTTATGAGTGTAATATAGTGTTGTTTTACCTTATTTAAATGATTATATAATCAGGTACATCATTTTGAAGTTTGTCCCCAGATTGCATGTCCCTCTCCTGGCCTACAAATTGGTTCAATTATTAAAGGCAAAAAGAAGGAATTTTGAATCTGCAGTACTATAACACTGTTTATTCTCATCACTTCTTTGGACTCATAGAGTATTTTGTTTATAGAATGTGTCTGCTGTTCGTATTATTATTCCTTAGTTCAAAATGAGGTATGTAACATTTTCGATGTCCCTCTCCTGGCCAACATTTCTGTTCTAAATAAAATAAAAAGAATAATTCTGCCTGCAGTGTGTAATTGAGTTAAGAGGATAAAAGAGAAAAATACCATTATTTACCTTCTATATAACTCCGGGTAGAAATATCAGCCTTTTTTTGATTAAAATGTCCCTCTCCTGGCGCAAAAAAAATGTCCCTCTCCTGGAGCAAAAACAAAAAAAAAATGCCACTCTAGCATTACTTTTAAAGCACTGGTAATCTGGCATACTTAAAGTGACTTCCCTCTATTTTTCTCTTAATAAGCTCCTAACAAAGAGTAAGTATGATTTTTTTTAGATTTTTTTAAGCATTTTTATTTTTATAGAGTTTGTGAATTGAAAATGCCAGGTTTTTGGAGAATCACCCTTATGCGTCTCTCTCACTTATCCGCCTTTTTCTGTTGGTCCCTTGGGCCGGCGCATAAGTGAGAGTTCACTGTATCACGTTTCCAATGCGTTGCTCGTACTTTGCTGACGGGGGGTGTCCGATTCCGAGGCCTGAGCCCCAGTGATTGTTAACATTTTTGTACTCTGTACATATGTTACTTGGTGTATTTTCAACTAAAAAAAACCAAAACAAATACGTGAAAAATTCATTTACAAATGAACCGTTTCCCTTACATTTTTTTTTTTTTTTTTTTTTGAAAAAAATTGCGAAAAAAATCATATTTTTTTTATTTGATTTTAAAAAACAAAGAAGTGAAACAAACAAAATATGTAGGTTTTAAGTTAAATTTTTAATATTTTATAGGTTTTAAAACCAATTTAGCTTCACCCGAGTTTTCTCGGGATAATAATTACCTGCAACTCATACGAGCCCGAGATAACTCGGGATAATCAGGCTAGCGGTTAATTCTGGGCATAAAGAGTTAAATCGTGTACTTGTAACTTCGCTAATTCGTATGTATTCATTTCATGTGAATATTGTACATTTTTCAATTTTTAATTATTAAGCAATAGCAAATCTTACGATACCAACAATACAAAATCAATGCCAAATGGGTTTTTTTTTCTTCTTTCCAGTGGGGCTGCGTAGGCGAGAAAATGCCTTTTGCAGACCCAGTGCGATCCCCTGACAAAGCATCCAGTCTTTGCATTGTGCCACCATTAAGGCGCTGTGGTGCGTCGGCAGAGATAACTCTTACGCCCAGTTACCGCCAGATGGAGGCACCTGGGCTCTCTTCGATGCAATTCAATTTTTCCTCAGGATTTTCAAAGCCGAACGAATACCCCAAGGGATCTTTTACGTGTCGCATATTCATACGACGTGGGCGCTGAGGATTTTCTGCATCACGAAAATCCACCGACGTTCCACCGCAGGTCAGAACCCGGCTCCTCGAGCCGACTCAATTGGATTATTAGGTCAATATTTTGAAGGAAAAGAATTACTCTTTCGTCATATTTCGTTGCCTCTAATCAAACAAAATTCATTTGGAAACGAGTTTTGATGGAAAATAGAATTATGAAAATATGCATATCAGGTCCGTCATTTCAAGTTTTTCCAGGGGAGTGGGGGGGGGGGGTTGTTGACATCAAAAACAACAAAAACCAAGCCCACTTTTTTGCAAAAAAATTGATTTCTCAAAGCCGAGGGGGGGGGGGGGAGCAATTGACCTCTCAATGGCGGGCCTGATGCATATGAAATGAATATATACATATTACAGCATTATAATTAAAGACCTAATTTAAACAAATAAATCTAATCATTCATCAGTGTTAAATGATGAAATCTCCTAAAAATTGAAATGTGGCCAGAATTGAGTCCACCAGCGTAGAGTTACATAACTGCATTGTTTTACTTCTTTTGAAAATAATGCATATAGTTGCATATAAAATGAATATTTTAGGTAACTGCGTATTACTGTGTTTTACACTCACTTTTGGATGATTTTTGTTTTTTCATTTCATATAATAAACACTACCAAAAACGTTCGTTCTTCTTAAAAAACAAGGGTCAAGCTACCTGTGTGGTTTTGTGCGTACTATTACTCTGTGTACTATTTTACGTTTTCATCTGAATTATAAAAAAATCAATAATAGGATGGCGAATCATGTTTATTCAAAGGTCTAAACTTTTATTTGAATAAATAAAAATGTTTAGTGTGTTTTTTTTTCTTTTGCGTTTTTTTTTTTTTTTTGAAAAAAAATCAATTTATCTTTTGTGCATACTTTATTGATTTTTAATGCATATAATTCGAACCTTAGTTATTAGTAATTTCAGGATTGTATCATGGATGAAATTGTTGACGCAGGTTAAACGAAAAAAAATGCTGTCATTCAATTCTTTCGAAATAATAATTTCCTAATTTATACTACTGTGGTTTCAACCAGAAGAGGGAGTAGTGGACAAATATCCACACTGAAAAATTTAAGACAAATGCTGAAGTAACTATAACAGTATATAGTGTATGCCTGAGCTTATTACCGCAAGGGTTGCTTTTAACAGAGCGTATTTGACTTGTAGCACTGTCTACCTCGTTGCGGTATTTCGCACTTTTTTTTTTTTCAGAAGCCATCATCTTCAACATACATGAAGACTGCGTACTATGCGCTTTGCCTCCTCACAAACACAGGACAGATTTAGGGCACAAAGAGGATGAAATAACATCCATGGGCACGGCGGGATTCGAACCCGCGACCACTTGCTTACGAGGAGAGTACTCTACCTCTAAGCCCACGTATTTCGTACTTAAGTTCCGTATTTAACTAAGTCCTGATGACTGAATGGCAGTGCGTTAAACCGTTTTCCTGCGCATTATCAAAAAATTGCCGTATCGTGTGCTCTAGCTCTTTTGTTACTCAATAGCTAATCCATGAAATACCAATCAATTAATCTCACACTAGTAGACTCAATTCTGGAAGCTTTTCAATAATTTAATTATTTCACGATTTAACATGAACTTCTCTACTATGTACTTATTCACTTCGGGTGAGTATTCACACGGAATGAATACATACATCTTATAAGAATAATTAATGAACGATGTAAGTGACTTAAATAAGCCTAATCATTTATTATGCAAGGTTAACTGGAGAAACCTTTGGAAAGTGTTCGGATTCGAGTCGCGAAAGCGCGTGATAGTACTATACTGCGAGTCGCGCGCGGAGTCCACTTACGTCGTCGTGCGAGTAGCTGGGCAGCGTCCTCTTGTAGGTCTGGAAGATGTCATCGATGAACCTGTGCCAGCGGTAGAAGATGGGGTCCCGCAGCGAGGTGGCCGTGTCGTCCATCACGCCGGGGTTCAGCTGCCGGGGAGAGTTTCAATACATTCAGAGAACAAGAGAAGCTTTATTGAAAAGTAAGACAAGCCACGGGGTGTCCACAAACGAGTTAGCCTGCTTTCTAAGCTAGGAACTTCCGAAATATTTATTTAAAAACATTGACGAGTTTCAGGCCAAATGTTCAGTATTATATCTTTTGTCGATTCTTGTATTTTCCGGCGCATTTTTCTTTTCTGAAAACGCTGTTACGGGAGTGATTAACCTAGCGTTGAAGCACCAATAGGTGCGAGTCAAAGGGGTGGTTCAGTGGCCAGTACGATCACCAAAGCACAGTTTCGGTTCTGTGAAGGATCGAGGACTGAAATCGAGTCTTCACTGCAGTTCATTTGACGTACAAAACCATGCTTACAAGTTGTGGCGAGAACCAATTCATGGATTGACAAGGAAATCACATTGAACATTAGCGATAACCATGAACTTGAACAATTTTTTCTCTATCGTGCAATGTCCCCCCCCCCCCTTAAAGGACATTCAATGAATCCTTATTTTTGCCTCACCAATTAGTACAAAAGTCATTAAGTAGTAAGAAAAGTTGGTTCTTTCCCGTTCTAGGTAAATCACGGCACAATTTCAATTTTGGCGATAATTTTAGCTGTATTTATCGTCTCCTTAACAATTCATATCTTCCCAGAAACTTTTTATTTCTTTAGCCACATCGCACCTTATTTTGATTTCTAAATTACATTTATACGACTAAAAATTCCACTAAAATGGAAAACAATCCTCTAAATAATTACATTATGCCATTGAAATAAAATAATCCACCAAACAAACAACAATCTCTTCAACAACGTGAAAATTTCTACTACAGCTATTAACGAGACCAACTTTAAATGTTAATTCAGTAACTAAAACGCGTTAACTAAATACGAGGGTTGGAGCAAAAGTCATATCAACTATTTTATTTCCTGCAGATACCAGTCCCGCTGGAAAATGGGACGTACGCTGTTAAAACTAAAGGTTGCGATTGGCACCTTTCCGGGCGAAACGCTTGTAACATCAGCGGCACCCAGTGGGGAGCCGAGATTTCACCCTTGGCTTGGGTGAAAAACTGGCACCCTCAATTCAACAAGCCACGCGGGTGAACGATGGAACCGTATAAGAGAGCACAATGGCACCCTCACTGTTCACTATTGCAGATCCCCCCTGTACTGTGTGCGTTTTTGTTTTTCAATTGCGTTTACTTTTATTTATTGTTTTTATTCACGAAGTCTTGGTACATTTTCACCTTGAATCCGATTTGAAAATGATCGAAACTTGCAATTTAAGGCATTTTCTCACAGTTCAGACTTTCCAACATATTTTAAAAGAATTCATGACTTGGATTCAACTCGGTAGTTTTAAAATGCTATTGACATTTTCTACAGCATTATCTGTATCGAAAATGAAGAGGGAAGGTATTTTATGGATCCCTTTCAAAAACAAACAAAAATATTCAGTTGTATTATTCTATCATAAAAAATTGAATCGCTTCATTAACTTCTAAAATTTTTATCAAGAGTAACATATTAATAAATATGTATAGTTCGACATTTAAATATCTTTAAGGAATAAAAGATAAGGGTATTTGAAAAGCAGTGTTTGTTAAACGCCAAGTTCCTCGACAGATTAAAAGTCGAAATATATTTTAAGGATCTATTCATTTCAATTGATGGAACAAAAAAAAAGTAAGCTTTTGCAATAACGAACTCAGCATTCGTTATCAATAACGCCAACGAAAGATATTAGCGAAAGCACGAAATGCATGGCATTGAAATAGCACATACATATACGTATGATAAAAACAAATAAGAAAGAAAGAAAGAGTCAGGCAGAGTTTTTTTTTCCCTTTCCTTCGCGTTCTGCCGTTTGTTGGCTACGCGACAAAAGAGAATCGTTACACAGAGATAAATTTCCGTTAGAACATTTTGTAAATAGCATGTCGGAAAATCTTCAAGCTATGATTAAATGAGAATTTGAAGATTAAAATGAAGAATTAATCCATTTTTGTAATAAAACTCAAGGTGAAATCCAAGACTGAAAACACTGCAGCGATAATTCTGTCGTGTCGACTTAAACAAGATGTCCGCCCTTCAAAAGGTTGATGACGATGATGAGAGCTTGGAGTCGCAATGCGCAGACGCAAGCTCTCAGGGGTGCCTTTCAGATATCTTACTGAGCATGCGCAAGCCTAAAGGGTGCCGATGGCGCTACAGACGAAGCTTAAAGCCCCATTGAGAGGCCTTTTGGTGCAGAAAGAGCATTTCAAATTCGCTATGGCACCCCATGGCACCTTGCTTTCGACCCAGCTTTCTTATTGGCACCCCTGCAGCCCCCGTAGTTTTAACAGTGTATGCAGATTGCGGTGCGGCCAACAAACAGCACCGCAGCATCATAACACATCAATTTATTACTGCAGTATACATGTGGGGCCTTCACAGTGCGACAGAAGGATAACACAGTACGCACGCAGTGGACATGACAAACATGGGCCTCCTGCTACTGTCTCCACACGACGTGGGAGGTGCCGAATGCTAAGCATTTGCAGCACCATGTCTGAGTAGACACGGTGAGGCTTCTCGTGCTTTTTCACTTTGAAGGCAACATAGCCCCGTCCACTACACTGAAAAATGAGTGTGTGCCGGTATTTCAGTGCCATTCATTATCCGCACCCTCGTGCCTTAGTCCGAAAATGTCCCATTTTCTAAGCGAACTGCAAGAAAATAAATAGTTGCCGTGACTTTTGCCCCAACACTCTCAAAGCGTCCCGTTCAAAATTTGAAACTAGAAAAAGAGTCTGCGCAGAATGATTCGCCGACGCGCCGAACAGGGCAGAGAGCTCACCTTGAAGCGGCCGTCCGGGTCGTGGGCCGAGGCCATCATCACGTGTCCCCAGTTGTGCAGGCTGCCGTAGTAGGGCGCGTTGACGGACTCGTCGCTCGATTCCACCAGGTGGCCCAGCACGTCGACGTCGAGGGGCGTCTCGTGGCCGTGCGGGTCGACGGCGCGGCCCAGGCTGATGGCCTCGAGCACGCGCTCCCGCCAGCGCTCGAGGTCCTGCACGGCGCAGTCCGGGCGGTCGCGCATGCGCAGGCCCCCGCCGCGCGAGGCGTAGGGCAACCCGTTGACCGCGGCCGTCAGGTGCGCCGAGTAGCCCTCGAGCGGCTCGTGGAAGTTGTGGAAGGGCACCATGCGCGGCATGCGGTTCGAGAGCCGCTCGCAGTCGTACCTGGGTGGGGGAGAGACGGTCGTGAGAGTCGGTCCGTCCGGGGGCTCGGCAGCCTGGAGTATCCTCTCATAGAAGCAACTGGTAGTTAATGTAAAATTAGAACATGTGTTGTACGTGTTTCTGCCTTAGCCCTCGCTTAAGGGAGATCACTTACTCTTTATTCCCGAGCTCTGCCTGAAATTTACGAGTTGTACCGTGCGGTCTCTCGCCGGTGCTCCAATTTTACATTAGCTACCAGTTTTTTGGCGCTCTTTGCTTCTATAAGAGGATACAGGGCCGGATTACTAATTAGGCGACGTAGGCCTAGGGGCCCCCGGGTTTTAAAGGGGCCCCGAGAGATCCTGAAGGTATCCTTTTTTAACTTTAGATGGCACTGAGCTAAACGGTAAGAACATTATTGGATGCAAATAGAACTTAACCCTACACTGCATAGCGTTGCCAATTGAATACATGGACTATTTTTCCTTTTGACCAAGCACAGGGCAACTCAAGCATAAAAAGCAAGGATTAAATACCTTTAAAGCAAATATTACCCTCTATCCTCAAAATTAAATCTTCAAAAATGTTTTCTTACAAAATTGAAAAATGTATATAGTTCTTTCAGAGAACAAAAAATCATGCAGTGTGGAGTTAAGTACACGTTTATACTTCCATCCAACTTGTTTCTCATCACCAGAATTCAAAAAACAGCTTCTTTCCGCTATGAGACAAGCCTCCAAAGGTTATTTCTTAGCTGAGGATACAACCTACCTGCGAAGGAAGCACGGACGATTTCCAACGAAGAATGGGGCGAGACTGAACGAGAAACGGACACTGGAACCGGAATCCAGTGTCCAAAGCAGTGTAAACAACCACCGCGCACACTGCAAAAATAGGCTGTTGTTTTCACACTATAATACTGGCAGCAGAAGTAGAGTTTAAAGCTGTAACATGCACAGTAATAAAATGAGAAACTAGCAATTTTAGTGTAAATTAGCCATTTCACAGTCTAATACTGTGGGATAAGCAATTTTAGTTTATTACAGTTAAATTACTGTAAAATTAGCTGTATATCGTAAAAACAACATCTATCTTTTGCAGTATACGGCTGGAATAATTTGGATTGGTTGCGTGTGTTTCTTCTCTACTGCATGAGTTCCGAGCCGGCAACCGTTTCGTATGTTACATGCACAGACTGTTGAAACACATTCCTGATAGTTGACTGCAAAAAATACTGGCAGCCCCATGTTGCCAATATGTTTTGGCTTAAGAAAGCTCGTTTGGTGTCAAGTCTTAAGGTTTAGACTTCACACAAAACGAGCTGAATGGTAGTGAGACTAGAACGGGAGCGCTCAACTTTTGCCTCATCAATTTAATATCAATCGTGAAGTCACTATCCTCATTACATGTGTTACATTGCAGCATTTATGATATAATTATATTCTTCAGTACAGATCAAACTATCCATGAAATAAAATAATTCATTCCGAGCTGACCCGAAAACCAAAAGCCGTTCCTTTTGGAGAAACGAAAGCCGAAACCGAACTCATTTATTTTCATCATCATCATTATTTAGTGAATCCGGAACAAAAAAATGACGGTCCTAAGCCCTGACGGGGAAAAATGAGACGATCAGCAAGAGAATGTGTTTGCGCAAGGAGCGTTCGTCCCTTTTGTTTCCCTCCTCGAATCTGGAGTCCGAATCGGAGCGTCGCTCCCTCGTCCGCGCCGAAGAAGCCTCTGGAAGGACGGAGGCGCGGTCCCGGACGACCACCGATGAACACTCGGCGAGAAGTGAAACCGAACGCCGACCGCTTCGGAGAGGTTCGACCGTTTGGGGGAGAACCGCGTCTATGAAGCAAGGGGACAGCCCGGTCATGACATCCGGAGACCGCAGTTTCGCGTCGCTGTCAAGGACTCATCAGTCGGGAACAGTCGACTTCCGAGTTGGAGGCCTGAATTGTCTCATTGAATACAATAAGAGAGCATCTGTCAACCAAACGAAACGTATCCGCTGTCAAATCCCACTTAACTGTATAGTATATACATATCCATTCGTCTAATTAGCTGTACGTCTCAAGATATATCTAACTATCTCCAGCTATTTGTCATAAAATCAATCCATTTGTCAATCTATATCCATTTATCTATCTTTCTGACTATTCGTCTAGATGTCTAAGTTAAATTATAAGTCTTATAGTTTATCTCTATCTTTCTCTTTATCTATCCCAATCCGATCATCTAATGCCCATATTATTTACCTCCCAAACAATCGATGAATTTACCAACATGATTATCTGTCAATATCACTCTCTTTATCCAGCTAATAGTCTACCTGAATCCCTTTAACCCATTTTTTGATATCGGTCTCGATACTCATCCATTTTTACTTTCTTCTATATCTAATATATAGAAGAAAGTATTGGTTTCGTGAAAATTTTCGAATGTCGAATTTTGACGGATTTGCACGTTTTGAGGTGCGCTGAGTCCATTTCGACCATTTTTAGAAAATGTCTGTCTGTCTGTCTGTGTGTGTGTGAGTCTGTATGTGTGTGACCAGTTTTTGTGGCCGCGCTAGAGCAAAAACTACTGAATGAAATCGAACAAAAATTTTTTCACATATGTACCACCATGTGAACTGGTGCACCTGACTTTTTTTAGCGAATTCCTCCAAGGGGGGTGGAGCAATCGCACGTGTTCTGCGCGGGGGTGATTGCTATATCTCAGGAAGTAACTGGCGGAATCAAACGAAAATTGGTCCATAGATAGACCCTACTGAGTACAGGTGCTGATTCAATTTGTTTGTCAATATCTCCAAGGGGGGTGGAGCAATCGCACGTGTTCTGCGCAGGAGTGATTGCTATATCTCAGGAAGTAACCGGCGGAATCAAACGAAAATTGGTCCATAGGTAGACCCTACTGAGTACAGGTGCTGATTCAATTTGTTTGTCAATATCTTGAAGGGGGGTGGAGCAATCGCACGTGTTCTGCGCGGGGGTGACTGCTATATCTCAGGAAGTAACCGGCGGAATCAAACGAAAATTAGTCCATAGGTAGACCCTATTGAGTACAGGTGCTGATTCAATTTGTGTGTCAATATCTCAAAGGGGGGTGGAGCAATCAAAAGTGCTTATTTTGTCACTGCACCTACTGTATCTCGGGAAATATTGCTGCGATTTGAATGAAATTTGGAATAACACTAACCCAATATGGAAGCAAGCATCGATTAAATTTTGGCGCCAATCGCCCCAGGGGGAGGGTGGGGTGATTTTTGCGCTTAGTCAACAATGCGAAAAATTACTTCATTAAAAAATCGCTTTCACGCTATTTAATTATCAAAACAGCTGAAAACTTTCAATGATTTGAAATTTTTAACTGTTGCCAATTTCTTTTTACTAACAAACAAAATGTTTGCAATTTATCTAAACAAGGCTTTTGCAATGATTTCCAATTTCGCTCATTGATTCTGCATTTGCAGGGTTATTACGATAATTGGGAAATTGGCGCTGTCTCCAACTACTCGGGCGAGTACGTATTTTATTTTGTAACCGGAATTCATAAGATAGATATAGAAGAAAGTTTCGTGACGGCCACGACAGCTAGTTTTAATTATCCGTCTCAATATCTATCCATTTATGTGTGTCTTTAATGATGCTTCAATACATATTCACCTATTTGTTTAATGAAGTGGCCCAATATCTGCGTATTTGATCACCAGGGCCGGACTGGACCCCTTAAAAAGGCGCAGACCTTGGAACTTCAGAGGGGCGCACGATATATTCATGAGCCCATTGTAGATGCATACAATGTGGGGTGGGGGGGGGGGGAGGAATATGTTGTCATTCAAGAAGATGTTCGAAATTTTATCTTACATTGTTCTTTTCGTAAGGTGAATAGTTTGGGAAGGTGTCCTTCACAAAAGATGTTTTTTTTTTTTTAATTCAAGACTTAATGTGATTTTCATAGCAATATAAATGCATTTATTAACTCATAGAATTTTATGCATATTTAAAGAATACCCCAGCTTTAGTTGCGTCATACTTCAAAGTATTAGGGCCATGCTCCACATCGACGTAAAGCAGAAAAATTAGGCAGAAGCGTAAGGCCCGAACTCCACATGAGCAGAAAACCGAAAGCGTACACAGAAACGGAATTTCTGTTTCAGTTGAGTTTCCGCCGAACAGGTGGTTTTTCGAGCAGAACAGCGGCGCGGAATCGATGGCGTATTCCAGAGCGCCATCTGCAGGTGGATTCTATGCATTCAGCATTTTCTTGTGCTTTCAGCGGGGAAAATGGACGGTCAAGACGAAGTTATTGCCATGGTCGGATTACACTTGATTAATTTTACAGTTGCATTATCAGAATCAAAAAGAAAAAAAAAAACGAAAGCAGTCTTTTGGGTGAGGACGATTATCCGCCTACACACACATTTTTATCGCAGTTCGTCTTTACGAAGTGCATCATTTGAATCCTAGATGTCAGTTTTTTTAAAAAATAATATCTGCTTCAAATTTCAAAACCATTTACCTCAAATACCTTTCAAAACAAAAAAACTTTAAAATAAGATTTCAACCAATTTTTTTTGTTTTATCTAAAAACTTTTTCCTGACTTTTTGCAAATTAGATTTTTTCTATTGACTTTTTTGAACTTCTCTTAATGCTAAAACTATAAAAAAATGTCGGTCTGATATTTTTTTGCAAAACTATATTGAAAATATCGTTAAAGGTGATTAAATTCATTATATTTTTACCAAAAAATGTAAGGGGCTAAAAAAAAAAAAATATCGAAAGGTATTATATTTATGCAATAGATGGCGCCATTTCTTCCAACGAGATCATGTTCCTAACCGATTAGGTCAAATTTTGCACCAATCGTGGTCCATAATACGATGTCTTTAAAACAACATTTTTATAGTCTTTTCTGTTTTTTGTCTTACAAACAAGGATAATTTTGTACTTCTTCTTTAAAAACTTCGAGATTGTACTTCGTAGACATGCTTTCAACAACACATACGGTGGCCGCCATTGTTAAAAGCTTCACATTTGAAGACGAGCTCCTATTGGCTGTTCCAAAGCGGAATCCGCCAGTAGCGGCAGAAAAGTTGAAATTTTTCTACTTCCGAGTCTGCCGCGATTCTGCCCAGCGGAAAGGGGAAAAACTTGTTTTTTCAGTTTCTGCTTTCTGTTTCCGTCGATTTTCCGCTTATGTGGAGTTCGGGCTTAAAATGGATTCAATGGTGTTCCTATGGAAAGTACCCGGATTTTCGGTTTCTGCCTTCAGTTTCGGTCGCATTTTACGCTGATGTGGAGCATGGCCCTTAAGAACAAAAAAATTTGCAGTACAAATAATTAAAATATACAGTATGACATAAACTGAGAATTATGGAAATTCAAACCCTAATATGACGTGGCAGTTGGCTATTTACAAATTATTAACATTTTTATTTAATGTTTTCTAACATTCAAAATAAAAAATAAACAATGAAATTGCATCAATGTATAGGATGGAAATACTAAAAATTTTTCAACATTATTCACAGATTGAAATAGCAACGAAGTAATGAACAGGGCCGTCGACAGGTTTCATGGGCCCCCTATGCAACTTTTTGTGGGTCCCCCTCCCTCAAACCTTTACTTAAACTTCCTACTATTATTTTCATATAAATAGCGTAAATTTTATCAAAGGATAAACTGAAATTTTATATGTTTAACTGAAAGTTTCTGTAATCAAAGACAAGAAAGAAAAGATTTGCGATTCTTTTTTTTAACGGTTTTCAATTTTTAGGGCCGAAGCTGCAACCAAAGATTCGGTAGCTGGTAGCAGCATAACATATACACGCCTTGAATTTTAGGAGTGCAGGCGGAGCCTTTGCCCCTAGATTTTACGAAAGAGAAAAATTCGCTCTTATTTTTCCGCTAAATTGTAGATACAATTCATTCAACATTTAAAAAACTTTTGTGTGTCTTTTTCGCAGATAAGTGATAACAGCCCCCGTGTTTTTCTTGTTTTTTAATAATCCCGCTGTTTTCTTTCCTTTTGGATTGATCAAATAGCGGGATGGATATAAGAATGTTGCAATAACCTCTTTTTAAATGGGGTGTAAAGTAGACTAGTCCCAATTTCAGGGGGTCCGGGGTATTGTCCCCCGGGAGAAATTTTGAAAAATAGATACAAAATTCGGCATTTTGAAGCCTTATATGAAGTAATTAGACGGAAAAATATGAGAAAAAAAGAGGCAAACAAAGACCCTCCAAAAGACTAGAAATAAGAGCAAGAGAGAAGAGAGAACGGAGAAAAAATACTGTATCTGAAAAATTGCTGAAATATAGGTATATTTCACAAAGCTATTTTTGGAGAGAAAACTAACAATTTCATGTGATCTTATGGTTAAGAATACTTCCTTTTACCCTAGTGATAGAACTTGAAATCCAATATGGGAAGAACTTTTTCCAAAAAAAAAAGGAGTAAAAAGGCAAAGGGGGAAAAAAAGTCTTGCAAAACACACTCATTAAAAGTTATAAAAACATAGTTAAAGCAAAAAATAGCAAACAATGATATAAATTAAAATTGTAGCTAAAAATGATAACAAAAAACAACAACCAAAACATGAATTGTCTCTTTATTTTTTGCAGAAAGCGGCAGAAAAAAATCTGTAAAATTATTCCTTACTTTTGAAATTTAATGAATTACGTTTTGTAGTCACAAAAAATACATTTGAAAAATAATACATATGATCATTTAACCAAAATTCAGTAATTTACAAGTTTTGTTGGACCAGAAGATGAGTCATGTCTTAAATATTCGCTATTGATACCAATGATATAATGATCTTAAATTGACCCACAAAAGTTGTACATGAAATAAGTGTTCCACCAATTACTTTAATCTCTCTGCTCAATACTAAGAGGTCACTCGTTCTCACCGTTGTCACAGACGGCAAAAAAATGTCTTTTTTTTTGGGGGGGGGGATTCTCAATTTAGCAAATAAAATTTCGAGTTTGTTCAAATGAAAAAATACAAGCATGCACACTAGGTTGGTCACAAGTACCATGGGGAAAAATTTTTTTCAACTAACCTTTTGCGGCACCCCCCTAAAATGTGCCAATGGGCTAGAAAATGAGATTTGCAAAGTTTTACCTTAATCGGATAATATTAACACGTGCCGCAAAGAGGGTAAAGTTAAGAAAAACAGCGTTTTTTAGCCAAAAATTGTAGTTTTTACTTTGTAAAACCAAAACTACTGATCCTAGTAGCTTTATTTTAGTCTCATTTTGTAGGAAATTTTATTTTCTTTAAGTCTAATCTTATTTAAAGTTTCGAAAAAAATGATTAAATATTTTTCTGAATTTTCACAAGTCAGGCTGAAACGCAAATCCTCAAAATTGCAAGTAACATGGGGAATTTTTTTTTTCAACCAATCTTTTGAGGTACCCCCCTAAAATGTGCCAATAGACTAGAAAATGAGATTTGAAAAGTTTTAGCTTAATCGGATAATATTAACACGTGCCTCAAAGTGGGTAAAGTTACGAAAAACAGTGAATTTTTAGCCAAAGAGCGTAGTTTTTCCTCTGTAAAACCCAAACTACTCATCTTAGAAACTTTATTTTGGTCTCATTTTGTAGGAAATTTTATTCTTGTTAAGTGCTATCCCATTTATTTTTGCTATCATGTCCAAAGTATTTATTTGGCTTTTTTCGGGTTAAATCGTAGAGTATATCCAAAATAAGAAATTTTCATGCAAAAACCTAAAAGCATTACAATATTCAATACATTTATTTGCTTATTGTTGGATTTATTTTGTCAATTAAAAAAGGGGTATTTTCGCGGTACTTTAGAAATAAATTAAACAATTTTCTGTTAAAATAGAGGAATTAAGGGGTTAAGACGGAAAGCAAAGAGTTAAAATGACAATAAAAGCTTTAACGCACCTTTATACTTATACTGTTAAATTATTAACATCATTTTACTACTCTTTACATACAAATTAAGTTGCTGATGGCTTGAATGGGATACCTTTTGATAAATGAGGAAACTGTGCTTGCATTTAGCATACAGCATTAACTTGTAATAAAAGCTACCGTTGCTCTTTGTCTTTCGTCAAATAGGAACTGAAGCCTGGAATTAATTTTACACCTCTTTCAGCTGTGTCATGGAACATCATTAAACTATTTACTGTCTTATTGCAGGCACAGTTTCCTCATTTATCAAAAGGTATCCCATTCAAGCCATCAGCAACTTAATTTGTATGTAAAGAGTAGTAAAATGATGTTATATAATTTAACAGTATAAGTATAAAGGTGCATTAAAGCTTTTGTTGTCATTTTAACTCTTTGCTTTCCGTCTTAACCCCTTAATTCCTCTATTTTAACACAGAAATTTGTTTCATTTATTTCTAAAGTACCGCAAAAATACCTCTTTTTTAATTGACAAAGTAAATCCAACAATAAGCAATTAAATGTAATTGAATATTGTAATGCTTTTACGTTTTTGCATGAAAATTTCTTATTTTTGATATACTCTACGATTTAACCTGAAAAATGCCAAATAAATACTTTGGACATGATATCAAAAATGAATGGGATAGCACTTCATGAGAATGAAATTTCCTACAAAATGAGACCAAAATAAAGTTTCTAAGATGAATAGTTTAGGTTTTACAGAGGATAAACTACGATTTTTGGCTAAAAATCGCTGTTTTTCGTAACTTCACCCACTTTGAGGCACGTGTTAATATTATCCGATTAAGCTAAAACTTTTCAAATCTCATTTTCTAGTTGAAATTGTTAGCTTACAGCAGCAATTAAAAAAAAATCTTCTTATTTACCTGGAGGGGAAAAAAGGAGTTCGTTTTCCAGAAAAAAAAGACATATTTGTCACGATAACATGAATTTCACGAGAAGTATTCTAACAAGAGCTACAATTAGGCTGCAGGGCGCTGTAAGCAGTAAGAAGGGCGCCATAAAGACACAACGGGGCGCTACAAAATATTAACTATTACTCGTACGAGGTGTTTGTCCCTGACTTTAGACAGAACGAATTCTTAGTTTTTTGTCTCTTTCAAAATATTTTTTGAAGTTTTTTCAAAATTCACTGTAATTTAAAAAATAATTTAAGTAATTTAAAACAAATCTTATCGACCTGGAGGGAAAAAAAGAAGAGGGCGTTTTTCAGAAGAAGAAAAAAAAAACATATTTGTCATAATAACATGAATTTCATGAGAAGAAGTATGCTAACAAGAGCAACAATAAGGCTGCAGGGCGCTGTTAACAGTCAGAAGGGCGTAATAAACACACAACAGGGCGCTGAAAAATTAGCTATATTACTAGTCTGTGGCGTTTGTTCCTAGCTTTAGACTAAACGAACTAGCTTAGTTTTTTCCCCCATGTGTGAAAATCTCTTTTTAAGTCTTTTCAAAATTCGATTTGCAAAAATGCTTGAAACTCTTAGCTTGGCATACAGCAGTGCTTTTAAAAATCCTTAAAAACGGGTAGGGTGGGTGCTTTAATTAAAATCACTGCAAAAAACGGTAATGAAATCAATAACCGATTATATACTCTGAAACAACAACCGGAAGCAGTGGTTGAATCTTCTTTATCTACCGCCCTCCTCTCCCCAAATCATCACAGCAAAAATTCCCGGAAGTAATGTTCGAGATTTATGCCTCAGGCAACACTGGGGCTGGATATTCGTCGAGACTACTTGTTCACAGGGCATTGCGGACAAGAGATTTTGACCTTCAAATGACCTTTTAGTGTAAGCAGTAGTGGGGATAATGAAGGGGACGAAAACGCGCCTTAAAAAGAATCTCACGTCGGCAAGATAATCCCAGGGAACAAGGGAGAATTTTTTTTTCCAGAAATGAAAAGGTTTCTTTTTTTTTCTGCATAAAAAAAAGTAATGCCTTAAAAAAAAAAAAAAAAAAGGTTAATTTTTTCTACTGGGGGCGCACCGGCCTGGCGGCCGGCTGCCCGGCGGGCCAGTCCGGCCCTGTTGATCACCCGTCTCAACACTTATCCATTCTTTTATTAAGATATACAAGTTCATTTAATTATCCACCTATTTATCTCATTCTCATATATCTCTCTCAGACTATCTTTTAAAGAGCTGGTGTATTTAAGTAACTATCATTCCCTCCATCTACGAAACTTCCCGTCTGTCTATTCGCCAATCTAGCGATAAAACGACCGTCCGGCCATCCCCCCGTCCGACTGGAGCGTCGTCGGCGTTCGGTCTCGCTTCCCCGGACCGGGAGGGGGCGGCACCCGAGGGCTACGGGCGGCGACCATCGGTCCCGGTGCAGTCGAATTCCGCTTCAACGCACTCGAACCCCAGTTCGTTGCAGCAGACTTTTGTTGCGCTGAAACTTCAGCAACCGTATGGGTCACGTTCGTTCTAAATGGTTTCGATTCACCAAAGGGGCCGACTCCATCGAACGACGGATTACGATTTCATTCATCAAAGGGCCGATTGAGTCAATGAAGTGGGCAGCGCTTCTATGCATCACGTTCATTCTGGTTCAGTGAGACGGCTGATTCAATAAAGCGGATAACTCAGTGGTCGATGAAGCTCCATTTCGCTCTCTTTCGGGCGCTTTGATTCCTTGAAGCGGTCGAATCAATCAATCACCGACTTAGTTAATCGGCCCCCACAGTATCATCCTTTCTAACCGGGCGGTGTTGAAGGCCGAGTGCATTCCCTCCAAAAAGCCTTTCTCTTCAAAGTTGCACCACTCACAGACGAAGACATTATTACTAGGAATTTAATTTTGTCGAGAGCACTCAAAACCAAACGAGTACTCGAGGGATCTTTTACCTGTCGGATTATCGTATGACATGTGTGCTGTCGATTTTCTAAACCTCGAAAATCCAGCCGCTGGAGGCAGGTTCGAAGTTTCGGGCGTGAGAAGTCGACGGGATTCGACTGCATCGCGGGAACCCCGCTGGCAAACGGCAGCAATCCACCAACTCATTCACCCCCCCCGCGCGCCCCGGTGCTCCTCGGAGTGCCCCCCGTAGCCCCCAGCAGCCCCCCTTCCGTATGCTTCGTCGAACAGAGCGAAGAGAGCCACTTACCTCGGTCCCGCTGCGGGTTCTGGGGCCTCGTCCCGAAAGCGACTAGGGAACTAGGACGACCTCCCTGGAAAAATGTGGGTTAGTGATTCAAAGAAAACAAGACGCGCGGCAGTCGGCACCGACTGCAGGTAAAGCGGAACCGCGAAGAGTTGGCGCGCGTGACGAAGTGGTTGGAAGAGTCGGTGTTCCGGTGGGCAGGGGAAACGAATGAACCCTTTCATCTCCCCTCGCTCATTTCTGCCGCTGCAAAATATAGCTTCCAACGCGGCGACCAGATCAGTGGCGGCGACCCCACTTCACTCGTGCGCTCTCACCGATCCCGCCCGTTTGAAAATGAAGTGCTCCATTTCCGCTTCCGGTCCACGCGCCTTCTCTTCGCGGTCTCACTTTGCACATATACCTTTGGGTACGCGGGTGCCCGATGGCTGAAAAGGCTCGGGAAGCTTGAACTCCCCCTCTAAATTTTTAAGGGGACCTAAAAATTATTTGAAAAATAGGGGCAACTGATAACGACTGAAAAATAGGGGTGCTTGAATGGGAGGTCACTGCGACCTCTGGGCGCCAAAACGACAGAAAGGCGTTCAGGACAAAGTCAGGGCTATAAAACTTTGAATCATATGGGCGGCCCCGCGGTAGATTGCAGAGGTCAGTGAGACTTCGGGCAATGAAACTGTTATAGGGCTGTCAAGTCAATGCCAGGGGTGATAAAACCACTGAAAAATAGGAGCGCCCAGATAGGAAGTCACTGCGACCTCCTGAGAAATTTCCTTGTTTGGCCGGACTTAATTGTGACAGAAGTAATATGTCTGTATCGTGAAAAAAGATATTAAATGTAGAGAAACGTATTTTCAGTACTTCGTTTAGCAATTTCTGGGCGAAATGAAGTAGCTTACATTGCTGCGTAGGACAACTTATTTCGGCGAAGGAGAAAGGGTTTCGAGTTAGATTTGCCTGATGAGCAACTGTAAGTGCGAGCTCATATGTTGAGGGTCATTTTAGGCTACATTTAAAGCGAATGGTCATGTACCGTAAAATGGGTTGTATAGGAACAGCGGGGTGATTCGGAACAAAACTTCCTGATCATACAAAGAAATTCTTTATAAATATACCGTCGGGTATTTTTGGCGGTAAACTTTTGTTTTAGAAATGTAATATTATAAGAAGTGGGAAAAAACTATTTTTGTCATTCTGGCAACACTATTGGCTTCTGTGGAAGGTTGCAAACAGGACGCTAAAAACATCAAGTTTTCAACGTCTACAAAACTTTGTATGCAAGGACAGACACCTTTATATTTCAAATCTAGGAAGAGTATTTTTTAATAATGCATATCCCTGAGCAACAGTACCACATCAGAAGAGAACACATATTTTAATTGTGGCATAGAAATGTAAAATTCTTCATAGTATCATAGGATAAGGATTTGACGGTTGAATCGGAACACTTTGTTTTTGTGCTCCAATTCACACTTATTTAAAGGAAACTGCTAGAAAAATCAAAATTCTAACCTCAATTCTTCTAGTCAAGACAAGGACAAGGATTTATTATTGTTTACCCCTGCTCGTGAGCAACTAGATCTTAGAATGAGAGAAAGTTGCAGATTTTATGTCATGCTTCTGGGGAGATACCTAAGGTATATTCGGATGTGTCATGCTTGCGAGCCAAATGATATTCATATGTTTCATGTGTTCGAGCAGATACCTAAGGGGTATTTGAACGTGTTATGCTCTCTAGGAAATACCGAAAGGGTATTCGGAAGCGTCATATGCTTTCGAGTAGGTACCTAAGGGTAATTAAATGTGTCAGGCTTTCAACCGATACCAAAAGAATATTCGAGTCATACTTTCAGGTGACCTAAGGGGTATTGGGAGTGACGAAAATTACTTTGCTTTCGAACATTAAAAGATTACCCGGATGTATCATGCGCACAAGCAGATACCTAATATGTATTTGGATGTGTCACGCTTTTGAACAGACACCTAAAAGATGTTTGGGTGTGTCAATGTGTCATGCTCTGTGGAAGATACTTGAAGGGTATTTAAATGTGTTATCCTTTCGAGGAGATAGCTAGAGGGTATTTTGATGTGTCACGCTTTTGAACAGATACCTAAAGGGTATTCGGATGCGTCATGCTTTCAACCAGATACTTAAAGGGTATTTTAATGTGTTGTGCCTTTGAGCCGATATTTAAAGGGTAATCGGAAGCGTCATGCTTCCGGGAAAATGACTACACAGAATGTTCGGAAGTGCCAAGCTTTCTGGCACACAGCCGAAAGGTGTTCGGGCGTCGAGCAGAGATATACTCGGGCGCGTGGTTAGTTACCTGGCGCACATCTGCTGGTGCATGTAATAGAAGAGCTCGCCCTTGCGGTCCTTGATGCGGCCCGTGACCTCCGGCCTCCAGGTGGCGGGGTACACCAGGTGCCAGTGCCAGTGGTGCGCGTTGACGCCGATGTCCTCCCGGTAGTACGCCAGCTGGTGCTCGGGGTCCATCACGTTGCCCGTCTGCTCGATGTCGACGACGATGTCCTGCGGGGGGAGATACGAGAGAGAGGCGTGAGGCCGCTCGTTGTCAACGCCGAGAGAAGTGGACGGAGTCAATCCACCGCCACGGATTTTACGCGCATATCCACTGTGTTCCCGAAATTTCAAGCTTCGGCTTTCAATTGTTAATCCGACGGCAGAACCCACGTGACGCCGTGGCGAGCGCTCCATGTGGATGATTCAACCGTGACTTGCTGTATGAAGCGCTTAAAGGCCTATTCACACAGCGACAGATTCGGCCGAATGAAGTGGTTTTCCGGACGTCACGGAAGGAGGTGAAAAATTTCGAGCATTCACAATAGCTCCGTCCGAAAGTTACGTGACGGTATTCCCCCACTAATTACAAAGAGCGAGCACTTGGCGAGAGCCACCGAACAACCGGTCTGTTTTCGGCCCCGACGACATCCAGCATTCTAGAACGGCGATGGAAGCCGATTTTTCGGCGTGCTGTCATGGCAACGGATTTTGAAACCCTGTTTCGCAGTGAAAAATTCGGTTCGGACGGGCGTATCGGTCGTTATATGAATAGTCCTTAAGAGCAAGAATCTGAGAGAGTGTCACGCCTGTGATTCATGACCTCTCAGATTTTCTCCCAAAAATTACCAAATGTTTATTATCCTAATGAAAGACCAAATCCAGAATGTTTTGCTCTAAAGTTGAGTTGTTTAGTTTTTATGGACCCCTAAAGATGAAGGTGCGGCATCAAAAATTAAGCGGATTTTCAAGACATGAAAGTTGCCGTGAGCCAAAACTCTTACCAGGACTGTTTAACTCCAATTTTCTTTTTGTATATGGAATATAGAAGGTTGAAACTTTACAAAATGAATGTTAAATTTGTGGTAAGTTGTTGCCGTAAGGTCAGTGAAGGCCCTCAAAACAAGGCATTTTTGACGTTTTTTAGCGTTTTTGAGGTCCAAAAACAGCTTGTACATTTCAGTTGGCACGGCAAAAGTAGTGTCGTTTGAAAGACCAGTGTAAGCACTTTAAAATAATGTATAAACAACCAAGGAAAGTTCAACGTGCTTTTAGTTGCGTAAGGCCGAAATATGAAAAATGTCATATTTTACCGATATTCAAACGGTCATAACTTCCTCTGCCAACAACATATTGGAATATTTTTTTTGCCAATGTCATACTCTATTCTTTGTCTTAACAGAACAGTTGAGTCCTTTGAGGCGAAATGTGAAAAAAATTTTTACAAAAAAATTATTTTTTCCTGTACATATTTTGTAAAAAAAATTTTCGAATTCTTTACTGACCTTACGGCAACAACTTACCACAAATTTAACATTCATTTTGTAAAGTTTCAACCTTCTATATTCCATATACAAAGAGAAAATTGGAGTTAAACAGTTCCTGGGGCCCTACTCTGAAACTTCCTGGAACTTCCAGTGACGTCTATTACTCCCTCACGACAAGCAAGAATAGCCGAAAAAGTAGTCGCTTGTCAAATTTTGTATTACTCTGAAAGCCCTAATGTGCCCAAGCGAGAATTTTCTCTCCTTCTACCACGTATCGAGAAGGAAAAACGATTGACCAATCAAATGACAGTATTTTAAGTATATCTCACTCGCGTTACATCAACGTTCGCGCGTGCATTTTGCTTTAACTTTCTGGTTTAGCTTAGCCTCCGAAATAGATGGCAAAAAGATTCGAGAGCCAAATATTAAAAGCATTCGGGCAGATTAAGGTGTTGTGTTTCAGGAATTTAAAAATATTAGAATTTTAAATCGCAATTAGTACATCTTTTCAACACATACGAGCATACAAGCGTAAGCGAAGTAAAGTGTCGAAATACATTATACGAATTCATTTCAAAGTATCAAATGCTTCGACTAAACACGAAAAAATTTATAAATACTTTTAAGGAATAATACTAACACTTAAAAATATTTGTTAAATTAAATCATATAACTTCATGACTGTTTTCAGCAATATTTTGACTTTATAGCAATGATAGTTTTAAATTCAGGCTTTAAGTAAAAGTCCCCTTTTTGCGTTATTCATTTTTGTTTTCGCAATAATAGTTGTATTTTCAGTTCTTAAATGCTAAGTAAAGAAAAATCACATGTCTGGGCAGGGCAAAAAAAGACCTTAAATCCATCTAAAGTTTTTAAAATGGAGAAATTTCATATCGCACTATGACAAGATAAAAAATAAATTTAAAAATACTCTTTCGAAAACTTGAAATCCAAAATATTTTACTACTTCATTATATTGTTTTTATTGGGGGGGGGGGGGCAGCACATAAAGCTCGAACTCAATGTCCTACAAAGTCGTGCCCTGTGTCTAGATATCACTTTTTCAAAACGTGTATTTAAAACATTTGTTGTTTGAGAGGGGTAAAAGTTACTGCATGTGCTGCGCTTCTTGCAATGATTTTGATAGAACTCAATTTTGCTTTTCGCGATATTTTGGCCTTTTCGCAATAAGATATATATATTCACTCTCTAAATATAAAGTACAAGTCCCTATTTTTGGGGCAATGCATAAGAAAAAAAATGGAGATCCTAAATCACATGTCTGCGGATCTTTTTTACAAAATGCATTTAAAACACTTTATGTTTGAGAAGAAAGAAACAAATTCATGTTTTATGTTTTTGCTATCATTTTAAGACTTGAAAAACGATGATTAAATTATTCTGTGAGGAAAAATTAAACTTAAATACGATACGATAAAAACGAAATGCTCCCCCCCCTCCCCTGGTAGAAATTAGAATTTAAGTAAAGAGCTCATTTTATTAAAGGAAATGTATCCATCCCCCTTGAGTTAGATCGACACCCTGATATAAATTCAAGTTTTGGGTATACCTTAAAGTAATTTCAATTTGCAAAATTTTGGCCAATTTCTCAGTAAAATAAGATGATTATATAGATAATCGGCAAAGTTGCAGAGTTCTAATTACTGCCGATAAATGGATGAATCTCCCAAATTCAAACTCAAAATAAAGAAAAAATCTTGACTCTCAATGTAAAAACATACTAAATCACATTTTCAGAACTTATAAACATTATGGCACACTCCGCGTTGAGAAAAAATGGAATAAGCAAACAGCTTCTCACTGCCGAGGAAGGCATCTCACGTCTTCTTACCCTGTCGTAAACTTCTCGGCGCGATTCTAGATACCTTAAATTAGAAGTGGCTTTGAGATTAGCGATTATTCGTGTCTCAGGAGATGTGACGTCACGGGGCACAAAAAACCCGTATTCTCGGTATCTATTATATTGACGATACAATGAGAGTAGGGCCCCTGGTAAGAGTTTTGGCTCACGGCAACTTCCATGTCTTGAAAATCCGCTTAATTTTTGATGCAGCACCTTCATCTTTAGGGGTCCACAAAAACTAAACAACTCAACTTTAGAGCAAAACATTCTGGATTTGGTCTTTCAATAAGATAATAAACATTTGGTAATTTTTGGGAGAAAATCTGAGAGGTCATGAATCACCTCATCATGCTAGGCGTGACAGTTTCTCAGATTCTTGCTCTTAAGTCTTTTTTACGATCACGAAAATTCTAATCGAGAAGATAATAACGGTGGAATGGGTGGAAAAGCACTTAAAAACTAAAAGGGATCCCGTGTCCCCAACGGATGGAGACATGAAACGTGTCGTGTTTTAGTGTCGCCATCTGTTATTTTCAGTTTGATTTTTTTTTTTTTTTGGAAATTTATATGCCTTTTTTTCATTAGCTTGCACTTTTTTCCTCGTCTCGGTCAGGCCCGTCATTTGGGGATCAGGGTCGAGGGTCAATACCCCCCCCCTCCATTTTAATTATCCTCAAAATTTGGAGTTCCGTCGGCAATTTCAGGATCTCGCTGTCCGAAAAAAATTAAGTGGGGCCCTTGTTTTCTGCTATTTTTTTTTTTTTTAATTTAACGGCAAGTACACTGGTCGACAGAAAAAAAAAAACATTTTTCTGTTGAATTAAGAAAATGATCTGATCTTAGTGAAAAATGATGCGCTGAGTTCAGATATGTAAACAGTTTTCCTCCATCATCCACAGATTTTTTGTAACATTAGACTGAAATTTGGAAGAAATGCGCACATTCACATCGCAACAAAAAAACTCAGCTATTGTTCATTTCCTTCTGTATTTTGCATTAGGAACATTCCTCTTAAGTGTCTAGTACTAACCAGCAAGAATTTGTTCACGTGGATGATGGGGGGGGGGGGAGGGGAGCGGGGCTCAAAAGATGCGTTTTTTTGTTTTTTTTAACTTTAAACTTTTAACTTTTAACTTTAAACTTTTTTTAAAACTTTTTTAATCAACAACACGTGAAAATTCTGGTTTTCAGTATTCAAATCTACAGCGCAGTGTTCAAAAGTCTTAACAAAGATTTTAGAAAGGTCTAATATAAATGGCCAATATGCACTGCTCGACATTGAAAATGCAACCTCAAGAAGAAGTGGTCAGAAATGGATGCAAATTTTAGAGTAGATGCACGTCACTGAGTTATGCAAAGGATGTGAATGCGCAGCTCTCCGATGCACTAACAAAAAGGATACAGTCGAACCTGCTTATCTCGAAAACCTCTCTATATCGAAACTTTTCAATTTCCCTGCTTTACAGCATAAATTTAATGGTCTTTCTCATGTTTATCTCGAATGACTTTTCCCGAAAACCTCTATTTCTCGAATTTTCTCATTTCTAAAATCTACTCATTTTAAATTTCAGTCGCCTTTGTCAATGGTATAACTTGGAGACAAAAATCATCTTCTGCACAATCATTCAAAGACTATGTTCGTATTTAAAGGTATGCATTCACTTGCTCCCGATATACAGTGAACTCTCACTTACACGCCGGCGCAAGAGACCAACAGAAAAAGGCGCATAAGTGAGAGAGGCGTATAAGTAAACAAGTCTATTCAAAGGACTAAAACGCAACATAGTAATGAGAGAATAAATTAGAATGTTTCTAAGAAAAGGGACATATTACTACTGTTTGGCAATTGCTGTAACGTAACTACAATGATAAAGAGAAAACAAAAGTTGTAGCATACCTAGTTACAAACTGTTTTTTTTTTTTTTTTTAACGATGCACATAATAGATAATTGTTCCTCTCTGAACTCTAGTTCACGCGAAAAAATGCCTTCCGTGAGCAATAAAGGCGAAAGCTTAAAAAGGAAAGTGAAGAAAAATGCTTATTTTTAAGGAAAACATTTTTTTTTTTAATTTCAGGGAAAATTCGGCGCATAAGTGAAATATTTATCTTTAGAGGGAAGCATAAGCGAGTGATACTATCATTATTTTGCTATGGGATGTGCTGGGAAATCGTCGCATAAGTGGAAAAAGCGCATAAATAAGGCGGTGTATAAGCGAGAGTTCACTGTAGTCATCACAATTAGTAAAACGTTATTGGGTTTTCCAAAATATATTTTGTAATTTTATTCAAATTTTGCTTCTTGCAAAGTCGCAATGCAAATTTTTCATGCTTGTACGCATTTTCCGATCCTAGACACGTGCGTGCCTTTCGTCGTGGTATGACGAACTTTCTTTTCATTTGATTGGCCGCCGTTCTATCATCAGGAAATGCAACTAGCTATATGCAGATGAATTCGCTTTATTTATTTTTTTTTCTCCAGAAGCAATCATCTTCAACATACACGAGGACTGCGTAATATGCGCTTTGCCTCCTGACAAACATAGGACAGATTTACGGCAGAGAGGACGATATGACATCCATGGGCCGGGCGGGATTCGAACCCGCGACCACTTGCTTACGAGGAGAGCACTCTACCTCTAGGCCCACGTGGCCCCTAATTCGCTTTCTAAAATGTGTTTGCAGGAATTTAGTTTGTTCTTCTTATTTCTTCGACTTCATGTATACGTATTACTTTTATTTTGCTCAGCCGAGTGGGCTGCAAAATGAACCTATGTAAATGTCCGTCCATAAATGCTGTTAAAATTTTAAAATATTCTCGTTATTGCACAAACTCCAACTCTGCTCGGGCACTTAAAAATACGATGGACTTTTAATTTTACAGCTTTATTTTTTCGATTTATAATCACTGAATCGCTATAGTTAACCTTAACACTAGTCGACACATTTTCATTTTTTTTCCCTAACAAAGATGAAATTAACTGTTTTTGACTAATTTTGCAGTGTAGAATTCAAAAATAATAGTATAAAAGCTGTAGCACGTACAGTTTTTTTGTTATGAATTTCTAAAAAGTACTGAACATAACTGAAAAAACATATCAAACACACCTTTTTTCAAGAGGAAAGGATCATAATATTAACTCCTAACTTTTTTTGAAGTTTCAAGAGAGACTCAAATTTCAAAATCATGACCACTAATAGCAATGAAGGGGTTCTTAGGGGGGTGTACCCCCTCAAAATGAGCAAAAAATCACCAAAAATGATCTTTTCATTCTTACTTTTTTAAAATGAAGTTTTTTAAAAAAAATTTCGGTGTAAAATCAGAGGATAGGACCCCCTCCTATGATTCCTACGTCAGAAAAAAATTTCGCGCTGTAAAAAAAAATTAAAAAAAAATATAAACCGATTTTATGACTGTCGCACGCTAAATACGAGACACATCGCAGCGGCGCATTCTGGCTGGTTTTTCTGTAAAATTATCTCCAAAATCCAAATATGGCCCATTTCCATCACACTCCCCTTTTTGCCGAAAGCCCCCCCCCCGCCCCTCTGATACAAAGTCGGAAAATGAAAAAAAAAAAAAAAGCCCAAAAAAACTTTTTTGGGCATAGGAATAATAGGAGGGGGTCTTATACTCTGATTTTACACCAGAAAATTTTTTTAAAACGTCATATTAAAGAAACCAGAATAAAAAGATACTTTTTCATGATTTTTTGCATATTTTGAGGGGATACACTCCCCTCGTCCCCCCGTTTTATTATCGGTGGTCATGATTTCGGACTTTGAGTCTCCCTTCACCTCCAAAAAAATTTAGGAGTTAATATTTTGCTCCTTTTCCCTCCAAAAATAGGCATTTGGTGCGAAAATCATAAAAAATAGTAAAAAATTATTTTTTTTATTACGGAAAATTGAAACGTGGTGGGACTTTTTTTACTTGCAGGTATTTAAATAACTATATGAATACGTAATAAAAATAATAATTTGGTTGTTGTTAGTGAACCACTGTCGACCAGTGAATTAGCCCATTAATACCTAGCGTCCCTTTTTAGGGACGGTCCAAAAATGTCTGAATTGACCAAAAAAGAACATTTCAACCAACTAATAATGTTCAATTATTACTTTGGTATTGTTTTAATTCATTATTGCAGCACACAACCATTGTAAAGTGTGTTCTGTAGCCGCGTAATCAGTATGCAAAATATCCTTGGAAAAAAATTTGAAGCATTAATGGGTTAAAGGCTTGGAAGATGAAGGGATTATGTGACGAAACCGAGTCATTGAATATCAAAGCTTCATTGTTGCAGCCTTTTTTGTTTCCTGGTTTTGTCGTGTAGAAGCAAATGAAGTTAGTCTAATGACATCTATTTTTTTGTGTACCAAGTTCTTTTATGTAAATTGCTTCACATTGTCCAGAGTTCATGTTCAAAAATTGTAACACAGCCCCCTCATCCCCCAAACCCCTCCATTATTACCCACACTTTCGTGAAGGTTTGGTGAAACTAATGTCACACCATACTTGAGTTAGATCATTCCGAACAGCGTGTGGTCTATTCGGAACCACTCCGAGTGGTCGCGCTTTCTACTGCGCATCCCACTTTCACTGGCAAAATGAGTGATTTTTAAGTTATTTTATAGGGCGATGGAACGAAACATTCTGACGAAATTGGGTGTGAAGAACACAAATGACAAGTAAGACTTCCAATTTTCACCAGCAAATGACTGCAACTTCTGTTCCGGTCGTAGTGGAACAAAAAATCAAAAACCATCGTAAAGGTTAAAAAAAAAAAAAAAATAGAGCTTTCGATGGATATATCACACGACTCTCTCGCGACAGGACAAGCTTCTCGCCGCACAGGCCCGTGCCCAGGATTTCGTAAAGGGAGGAGTTTTCATGCTTTTCCATTCTTATATTTTCATTGTTAGAAAGCACACCAGTGTTTTAGGTTTGGGCATCGCAGGGTGTGGGGGTCACAAAATTCCCTCCTCCTCCGAAGCCTTAATTTTAAATCATGTTACCAATCCAGTATGGTATTTTATATACAAAGAAATATAAAATATTATACTGGGATTTATAAAACATACATGTAATGATTTTTAGGATGCCCTTCTCCTCAGAAGAAAAATTTTGCATGCGCTAGTAACTGCAATAGGATAAGTCGAAAAACTTGACGTCAGAGTTTGTGCGAATTTTAACGTTTGGTATAGATTTCGAGGCCATAAAATAACGATTATAGTTTTGATTTATTAAAACAGAATAGTGATGCGAAGAAATTAATAGAAAACATAATAGCAGATTTTCACTTTTATTTTACCCAACTATAAATGGCAAAAATGTTGAAGATTAAAATGTATGTAATAAGAACGATGTTATAATAGAAACTGAGAAATTATTTCCAAAAAGCTCCTGATGAATTTGTACTAAACTTTTAAAACTTTAGAATGTAAAATGAATTTAAAATCTTTTTAATTTTATAAATATTCATTCAGTCTATTTCTCGGCAAATCAACTTAGTTTTTTCCAAAATTAATTTTGAAAATGTTTTAAAGAAATAAAGCGTTTCCCAGAAAATGTTACATTAAAGCTAATTTACGTCAAACGTGCATTTTGTTCATTTGGCTAATAATTATTTTCTCAATGGGAGGGGTACCTCTTGGGTACTCTATATGAAATGATTCTAGGAAGGGACTCACCTCGTCCTCGGCGCGGGCGGCGGCCTCCTTGGCGGCGCGGAAGAGCGTCTCGGCCGGCACGAACTTGTCCGGGAAGACCTCCTGCACGGGCGGCAGGCGCACGCCGCGGCAGTCGCGGCGGTGCAGCAGCGCCACGGAGGCGGCGTAGGCGAAGAGCCCCTCGTTCACGAAGTCGCGGCAGCAGTGGCACAGGTCCAGGAACGCCTCGAACGTGGGCGCGGCTGGGGATCGGACGATACATTAGCATATGCCACGCTCAGGATCGATATCATACAGTTATTTCTGACAAAGTATTACATTTTTAGCCTACTTTCCCGTTAAAAATAAAAGAAAGACGAAAAAGGTATTAAAAGTAGCTTAATGCATCTAAAAAATATCGCCAAGTCCAAAAACTATCGCCAAGTAAAAAAAAAATAAAAAGGTAAAATGAATATCGAAAAATTAAAAATTTGAAAGTAGGATATTGAGATGGGGAATTTGTGTGTCGGTCGGTCGGTCGGTCGGTCTGTCTGTCCCCCCCCCCCCTAATAACTTTTGAATGAACATTCCGATTTGGACAAACTTTTTTTTGTTGGAAAGATCTCGGCGAGTACAGCTCATTCCCATATTTGATTTTTCGATTTGAACAATTTTTGGTTCAACTTTGAACCGTTCAAACAACCTGTCCCGCGATGCTAACTTTTGAATGAACAGTCCGATTTGAACAAACTTTTTTTTGTTCGAAAGATCTTATCAAGGATACTTCATTCCTGTATTTACATTTCCGATTTGAACAATTTTTCGTTCAACATTGAACCGCTCAAGCAAGCTGTCACCCCTAATAACTTTTGAGTGAACAGTCCGATTTAAATAAACTTTTTTTTTTTTGTTCGAAGGATCTCAGCAAGGATACTTCATTACCGTAATTAAATTTTCAATTTGAACATTTTTTCGTTCAACATTGAACCGTTCAAGCAACCTTTCCCCACCTAATAACTTCTGAGTGAACCATCAGAATGAAATAAATTTTTTTTGTTGGAAAGATCTCGGAGAGGCTCATTCCCATATTTCGCTTTTTGATTTGAACCATTTTTCGTTCAATATTGAACCGTTCAGAACAAAAATGTAACATTAGCGCCTACGGGGAATTTAATGTTGATCCTGAACTTAAAGTAATTTCCTTCAAACTAACTTTGTAAGAAAATGATTTTCGTAAATAATGTTTGTAAAATACTTTTCTGAATAATCTTCTGTGAGGACTCTGATTCCGACTCCGACTCCGCAAACATGGCGGAAATGCAGGCTCAGAAAAAAATGACTGACTGTGCAGACGATTTTTTGTTTATTTATTCATTTGTTTTATTTTATTTATTATTATTATTATTATTATTATTATTATTATTATTATTATTATTATTATTATTATTATTATTATTGGCAGACGATTTTTTTGTAACAAAAATGATTCATTCACGAGGACATTTTATGCTTTATTTATATTTAACAACTGGCAACGGAATGAAAGTGAAATTTGAGACATTTTATCAACAGACGAGTTTTTTTTTTTTTTCTTACTTTGATAAAATGTGTTTTGATGGACTTTATACTTTTATTTTTATTTTTTTTTTTGAAAACAATTGAGGAATTTTTCTACGGAAGGACTGTAACAGCTACATTCTTTAAAAGGTGCGACAAAACTTTATTTATTTATTTATTTACTTCTTATGTGTCTATTTCATCTGATGAGAGGGGTATATTTTGCTTTTAGAAATCAGCTTTAAGTACTAAAAAGGTATGTTTAACATAATTTTTAGTCTCAGATAATTGAGAGAATAATGATCTGATGCTAGAATGCCGATGTCGATGTACGGGAAAGTAGGCTCGTTTAGTTCTTGATAGAACTTCTTGTTTCTTTTTGCATACTTATCCTTCATGCCAATCACGGGTGATAGGCTTCGCAGTGTTACCAAAACTTTAGGTGCCCAATGGAGCACCCAGGGTTGGAAATCCGAGCACTAAATCAAAATTTCTTGCAACAAAACACGACGGAGGACCGCTCGTTTCTAACACTGATTTCCGAATTCTTCGAAGGGAGGCTCCCCTACTAAGCCGCCGGAGTCCTGGACGACCAGCACTGTCCGACGAGAAAGGAGAGCAAAAGGCGAGATCCTCGAGAGTGAACGTCCTCGGTCGTTACGGAGGAAGAAATGGGGAAAAGAAGCGACAAACGATCTCGCAAAGACAACAGAAACGGGGCCAAAAGTGGTTTGAAAAAAAAAAGAGGAAAGCGACGACTTTTTAAGAAGAAATGATTGGAAATCCCCGAACCGAATGACATGAGCAATAAATAGACCACCAGGAGAAACGAAAGAACGCGACATTAAACACCAAGAATTCGACGGTGAGCATTTTGTTCGTAGAAACGAGTGCTGCGAGAGCTTAAAAAGGTACGGCAAGACGTCGGACCAGTGCGATTGGACTAAATGCACCCTATGCAGCCATTGGCTGCACGAACTGTGTTCTAACTTTGAAAACCAATGTGCACTCTCTGGAAGAGCCGAAATAATATGCTCATTGTTATATCTTATTTAATTACATTGAAATTGATTTAATACCACTGCATGAATTTTGTCAAACGGCCATCTCCTCCAAGGTACGGGGGAGATGGAAGGGTTTTGTAATCATTATTTTTCGGAGGTAAAATTTTTTTTTTTTTTTTTTTTTTTAACGAAACTTATTTTACCACCAATCACAAAAGTTCATATTTTGTTGACAAATTAATTTTTAAAAAATAAGATCAGTGCGTTATTTTATATAAAATAAATTTGAAAACAACGACGTCTTCCTCAATCTGTGCTATACACTATGTACAGATTTTAATTCTTTTTAATTTAAGATTTTAATTTAATTAAAAGTTTAAAATTAATTTATTGTGTTTAATTGTTTTATATATATCTCTAAATAGATTAGTAGATAAATAGATTGATAGGTAGAAAGTTAGATACACAGAAATAGATATAAATGGAATGATAGATAAATAGAAAGAGAGATCGAATGATAGATAGATAGACAGATCGCAGGATAGATAAATAGCTATGTATATAAATGAAATGATTGATTGAAAAGACAGATAAAAAGATAGATAGGCATGAATGGCACAAGTCCATCAGTTCCTCGAAAGTGGGAGTCGCTACAAGGAGAGACACGTGGTTTTTGAGAATTGTTAATAACATGAAAATTGCTTATAATGTTGTTACGAGACCGTTGCGCTACCAAATTTTCTTGAATGACGATTTCAATCTTGATTAAAACACAATAAACTTGCAATACACCGCCAACTTGGTTATTTCGATCCATACTCACTGCTTTATACAATGAACTTATTTCGTAAACTTTTTAACAATTGCTAAACATCCAATAATAAAACAAATATCACTGTTCACTTAACAGTCCACCACGTGTTGAAATTCAAATACGCGAAACAGTAATTCAAAGTCACAGCGCCAGTGGCGCACCCACGGGAGGAGCCAAAGGGCTTAAGCCCCTCCCAGAAGCCCGACTAAAGACAGACTAAAATTGCATTTCTTTTTGCCTTTAATTTGGAATTTTTCCGGGGCAGAGCACCGCACTCCCGACCTTCTTCCTAGTTTGCAAAGATAACTTTAAACTACTTTTCCCTGGAGGAAAACCACTTTCCCGCTCTTTCTCCGCAGAAGGAGCTTTTGGGATTCTGACTGCAAAGTCTCTCCTTCGCCTAACATCCCCCTCACTTCCGTTCCGAGCGGGAGAGCTCCTCCTCTGCTTCTGGGATCACCGAACATCATTTCAAACTGCATTTTAGAGTCAACGTCAAAAGTGTCCGAGGAGAACTCCCGAAATCTGTCCCCGATCATTACTCCAACGTAAAAAAGTTCAGCTGCCTCAGACAGAGACATCGTTGGTTGATAAACGATCGGCGCAGCCCCACGAACGCTTCTGAAACAAAGTTCCTAATTTTTGTACGCACTCGGTACGCCTGTACCGAACCCAGCAAATATCCCCACCTTCTTCGACGGAGTTTCGAACTCGTCTCCTCGAAGTAGAGCGGGGTGCTCTCTTCGCAAAGGGCGTGCTCCTGCAAACTCTATTTACTTTTTTGATTGGATCGTCTAGTGTCGCGACGGTCGACGCAAAAATTGGACACCTGTAGATTGGCTGGACACAAGTCTCCATAGCAACCGGCACATGAGTCTTTTCTGTGCACCTCACCGCGGCGTCGGACCATCGTTGAAGGTCATCCGTACTGACCTGGGGACAAGTGTTGAGCATGACACGCTACAATACCTTGTGCAGTAAAACCTGTAAAGTTGGCTCCTTGTCTAAGTTGGCTAGAGTATCATAAAAAAAAGCTTTGGAAGTTGACCACTTGGTTGATTTTTAAAACTTAACTAAATAAATTATTTTTTTTAATTACAGTAACACTCGTTATATGTCTCATTCGGATCTATCGCGGTTTTTCTTTGTTTATAGGAAAATTATATATTTTTAAAAAAATTTGTTTTACATTTGGCATTGGAGAAAAAAAAGTTATATTTCTGACGAAAAGTATTTTATGTTTTTAATTAATGAATAAACCTGGAATATTTTCCCTACATCTGAACTCATTGACGTTTAAATTGAAACTCTTGATTCGTATTCAAAGATAAAATCACAGACATTTTTAAATATTTATTTATTTCTCTTTTTTAAAAAATTACTTTTAAATTCTTTCATTGCTATGATACCAGACCAGCATTTCTACCAAATAGATGAATAGTTGTGCCTCAAATAGGCAAGCAGACATTTTATAAAAACTTTTGGATATTTGCTGCCGTTGAAAAACATTGGACTAATGATAAAAACTAGAAAATGCTTCGAAAGGAGTTATTTTGTTGAAAAGTAAATAATCATGGTTTCACAATGATATGTGAGAAAAAAAATGAAATAAAGAATTAGTCATTTTTGACTGGTTATGAATTTTTAGGTATTGTTAATATCAAGTGAGTAACTTTTCATAAAAAATAAGATTTTTTTTTTTTTTGATGAATTTGCTAAAATTTTACATTCGTACAACATTTTGGTAAATAATCTCTAAAAGCATTTAAGAAACATTTTTACTTATTATAATGTTAAACAAGAAAAAACTGGTTACAAAGCATTCGCAAAATGTTGAGTACTATTTACATTTTCCCCAAAATGCCCGACTCGTCGACCTTGATCTGACTTCTTTTGCCTTGAACCCTGAAAGCAGCTTTGAAAGAAATGCGCCACCTGTATTATGTATTTCGACCATCTCTTTTCGATCTCAATTTACTTTTTAAATTTACAACCGAGAAATGAGCATTTTTCAGATTGAAATAATAAAGTTGAAACACGCGTTTAAACTCGTCACAACGTTTGAAATTATCCGAGCAAACATTGTCATTACAGTAACTAACCGAATGATAAAAAGAGATTAAAAAATAACTAACACCGATTGATAGAAGAGTGTTACCACTTTGCTGTGATTGAAGCAGACGAACTCTTGAACAACCTGATGACATCCTTCCTTCGACAAAAACAAATGGAAATCAACTGCACTAAATGTTATTAAAATACATATACATATGAAACAAAGAAACGTGACTATACTTGAAGCTAGTCACCGTTTAGTCATCGCTGATGTCAATTCTATATTATGTTATAGACTATTTGCTGTTTCTAGACCGAAAGACCGACCTGAAAATAAAGTATGGCCACTCTCCACCTGGTATGACTTGCTGTAGCGACTAAATAAAATAACAACCGACCACTGTTTAAAAACTTAACCGGAAATAATACAATAATTTTCTGCGTATTTTCTATTTTTCCGAAAGTATCGAGTTTGTTTTTTTTTTCTTTGATATTTCAACAAAAAATCGAGGCGTCGATTTTGTTCATCGATAATTTATCAATTTCAAAAATGAAGCATCATTGAAGCGTTCTTTCCCCCACTCTCTGCAAAATGTCGAGAAAAAAATCTCTCCCCCCCCCCCTTTTTAATACGCTTTTATTAGTTTCACGAGTGGGTATGTATGTAACTCCGAATAAAAGATAAAATTCACGTTCTTTACAAATATAAAAATAATATATTTAATACTTTATTCACGCTAAAGGCTAAACGAAAAAAATGTTGATGTGTTATAAGTGCACACAAGTGAGTTCGATGAACTCTAAAAGTGTATGTTTTTAGTTCTTTCAACCCGTCATTTAATGATTTTTCGCGAGATCGCACTTGAAGAGAAAGGCACTCACCGAGTAGCGCCTCGTAGAGCTGCGTGGCCTCCCGCAGGTGTTCCTCGTGGAAGCAGGAGAAGAGGGCCCCGCGGCCCAGGGTCCCCAGCCCGGCGAGCCGGGGGTCCCGCTGCACGGCGAGCCCGAACTTGTCCCGCGTCTGCAGCGACGCGAACTGGAAAAGCGGCAGCACCCGCCTCTGTTTCTCGGACGCGGACATCTTCTCTCTCTCTCTGTAGAGCACACACGGAGATGAGCGAGGGAGGGAGAGCCCCCCTATATATATGTATATATATCTGTGTACGCTTCGGCGAAGTGTTTGGCTTCGCCGGAAAGGAGCGGCGCGCCGGACGGGAAGCGCGCGTTATCTGTTCGGAGATCGTTTCCCGGAGAGCCGCTGGTTTCGAACACGAGCTCCCAGACTTTTTTTTTTTTTTTTTTAATCATGAAAAGAAGTTGTCTTGCCTCCCCTCCCACTTTAAATTTCCACAACGATCACATGCCTCAATATTAAAATGTTTTCATTGGAATAAGGGGGGGGGGGGAAGATTTTTGCACATTAAAACATTCTTTTATTTATTTATCCATTTTTTATTTATTTAAATTTGATTTTTTTTTTTTTTTTTTTTTTTTTTGAGCCATTACGATGGCTTGCTGCTTTCACTTGACCGTTGTTAATGTTCGTTCCATTTTTTAGATGATTATGACGAGGAGAATAAGTCTAGCTTGTTGGTTTTGATGTTTGCTTTTTCAGACGGTTTTGCGTTACCATGGATGAAGTAACAGAGTTGGCGGGATGTCGCAAAAATCTACAGTTTACATTTATTCTTTCTTTCTTTTTTTTTTTTTTTTTCAGAGTTTATGTGAAGCAGATTTTGCATTAAAAAAATTATTGTTTTGTGTATAATTGCGTTCTTCAGAAATATACTTCAACGTATGTCGATCAATATCCCGTCCTTGCCACTTAATAATTATTCTTTCATTAATATATACATATATACAGGGTGTCCACTCCTATCGTGGACCAATAGCTAATTTCTAAACCGTTAGGGATAAGCATATAGTTTATTTGGGAAAAAATCTCCAAATTACGAAAGGAATTTTGGGTGTATTCAATGTTTTTCAAAAAATCAAATTTTGAAAGAGTTACGAAATTTAAATTTTTATACAGCCCCCCAGTCATATCAATCATATTTAGTAAAACATTCTTGACACTGTAACGTTTAAAACTAAAAAAAAATCACACTTCTACGACAAAAATTGACCGAGTTATGACGTTTTGAAAAATCAAGATTTTGAATGATTTTGCATATACGGTCCCTTCAGCGATCTCTCGATGACGTCATGAAATAATGCAAAATCTTGATTTTTCAAAACGTCATAACTCGGTCAATTTTTGTGGTAGAACAGTGATTTTTTTTTAGTTTTAAACGTTACAGTGTCAAGAATGTTTTACTAAATATGATTGATAGGATTGGGGGGCTGTATAAAAATTTAAATTTCGTAACTCTTTCAAAATTTGATTTTTTGAAAAACATTGAATAGACCCAAAATTCCTTTCGTAATTTGGAGATTTTTTCCCAAATAAACTATATGCTTATCTCTAACGGTTTAGAAATTAGCTATTGGTCCACGATAGGAGTGGACACCCTGTATATATGTATATATATATGTATACATTTACGTATTTAATATTTTTAAATCACTCAGGTGTAACCTGAGATCTACTTGATCAGGTGGTAAGTCCTAATTTACTGGGCCATTCCTAAGAACTTCAGTAAAAAGCCGATTTTACAACCCTCAAATTTACGTTTTACCCACACTTTACGTTTCCTTTCAGCTGGTGCTTTCTATGTATTTCCCGTTTTTTTTCCAACCCAATCCCTTGGTTGGTTCGTTTCTTGTCACAGATAGAAAAATTAAATAGGACTGAAGGTCCTATGCACAGCATCAGCGATACGAAGACAGTTTTTTTTTTTTTTTTTGTATATAATCTGACCACGGATTGTCACTTATTAACCCAGTTCCTTGAGACACGTAAAAAACAATCGGGCTTCCATGGTCATTTAAACTTCGCTGAGATACAGTCAGATGAGAGCGTTCGCAAAAGACTCCGATTTTACAGCAATACGCGCTTGCGTACCCATGGAGCTATTATTAGTAGCTCCATATTGCGTACCCTAAGTATCTCCGTAATTGACAGAGACAGGCGTGGATACAGAGGGGGGTCATGAGGGTCATAACCGACCAAATGTAACAAAAAATTGCATTTTTGGGACTTATATTACGAAAACATTGCCACCCCCCCCCCTTTTGCACAAAAGTTGCACTTTGACCCCCTCCTTTCCTAAAATGACCCCCTCCTTAACCAGAAGCTGGATCCGCCCTTGGACCGAGACGAGTGCTCTCCAAACGCTTCATACCAGCGCCCCGCTTTTTTCATGTAAAGTATTCTGCTCCCAAAACATGAAGGGTTACAAAATAGCATTCGTTGATCATTCTTTTCAAAGAGTTGTTTTTGAACAGGGTTGCACCGATAAGCAAATTGGCCGATTACCCATTAATCGGTTGTTGATAATCGGTCGATTCATCGGCAAAGCCGATAAATGGTCAGGATTATTGTTTTTAATAGTACCAATTTCATCATTACTGTTTTCCCCCCCCCCTTTCTTCCTTCTACAATTCAGATTTCTGAGAGAAGATTTGTTTTCTCCTGTTTTATCAATTTTCTCAAAATAATTGCAAAAATTTTATCACATTTCTTTTTTGATCCAATTTTCATATGTTTGTGAATAAAATAACAGAAACACACTAGTCAACTAGTTTTAAAAATTATTACAAAAAAAAATGGGGGATGCTGTGGTAATCACTTTAATTTAGGGGTTTTTTTTCAATTTAAATTTATCTTTCAATTATAAGTCATTCAATTCAAGAATTTTATTCTTTGAAAATTAGAGGTAAATAAAAAACATTAAGCTAAAGAGAAAAGTAGGGATGAACCGATAAGCAAATTGGCCGATTACCGATTAATTGGTCATGAATAATATTTTTATGCTACTGCCCAGGTAGCACAAATAACCTTTAAATGTTTTATAAACATTTTTAAGCGATTGTTACAACGTTAATAACCATTTTACAACCTTTAAAAAACGAAGTGTGTACCCAAGTAGCCTACTTGGTTAATTTCTGCATCACTTTTTTTCCTTTCGCAATTTCAATTTTAAGAATAATTACTAATTAATTTCTGAGTGACTAATTATTTTTCTGTTTTCCTGATTTTCGCTAAATAATTTCATAAAATTTTCTGAGCAAGTTTCCATATTATTGCTTATAAACTTACATTATGTTAACTATACATGACAATAAAAAAAAAATAGGGTGGATGCCGGCCGTGGTGAAAAGTCTCCACAAGTAAAACATTAAAAGCATTTTAATGGTTTTTTTTTTGTAATTATTGGACGCGACTTAAATCAAGGCTTTTATCCTGTGTGAAAATTGTAGAGTTACCTAAAAGCACTGTGCTAAAGGGGAAAAGTACCGACACATGAAAAATGTTGCAACATTGTATATGTTACGGCCAAAGCCCGAAGTCTGGCCAGTTCGACAATGGGCAGACCGCTTCGCACATTGGCCAGGTCGCTCGGCGCTCGGCCAATGTTCGATGTACTGGAAATGAATTGCGTTTATGCGACTTTAGCCGGCCACTTCCCGAAGTGACCGGAACTCCCTGGCCAATGTTCGATTTGCTGAAGCAAGACTTAGCTCTTTTGTTGGTTCTTTTATTTGTTTTCTCCAAGGGAAAGGAAATTTTCATAATAGATCAGGAGTTTTCTGGTACTGTGAGATCGCCGCAACATTCTTCAGGCCGTCGTACTTCTGCTGGCCCAGCAGCACTTTGGTAATGAGGATTGGATGTTCTAGAAGCACTCACAGGACAAAAATGACTCAGGACTCGTGCCGGACCCATTTTTCAGACTTTATCTCCTCTACGGAATGGCCCCCTACTCGCCGTATCTAAATCCCATGGATTACAGTGTGTGGATGTGTGGTCCATTTTGGAGGCCAGGGCCTGTGCTAAGCCCACATAAGCTTGGAGTCGCTGAAGCAGTCACTTCTTTGAGAATGAGACCGATTGTCACTGGAAGAGCTGCGGCTCATCGCTGACAATTTCAAGTTATGTTTGGATCTGTGTATCATCGCTGGAGGAAGCCACTTTGAAACCGGCTGAGTATATTATAGTAAGAAGTCTATGTTAGCATTATTAATTGTTGTTTTGCGAAATTTCTTTTATTTAATAAAATTATCACAATAAATCTTTGTCCGGGTTTTTTTGCCGCACCCTGTATTATATACTTTTTGAACGTCAATATTATATAGTTTAGAATTCACTGAAATATTTTTTAGTCATCGCTTGTGGCACAAACGCTTATTGTACTACCTTCGTATATTTTAAAATGTTTAACATACAAAAAAGGAATCTGGTACATTGTCAAAAATATCAAAGCACGTTTCTAAATATATGGGGCAGCTGCAGTTCCTGATATTTTTAAAAACATTTCTGAGAATTTCGGAACATTTTCTCTAACTTTTTAAAAGCTTCTGAGTATTTCGGAATATACTTTCTGTACTTTCCAAAAGCGTTTCTGTGTACTTCGGATTCTGCTTTCTGTCATTTCAAAAAACGTTTCTTAGTATTTTGGAATCCTATTTGTGTAACTTTCAAAAACATTTGTGTGTATATTGTGGAGCTGGGGTTTGTGAAATTTCCAAAAAGCGATCTTATTCCAGAATTTTCTCTGAAATTGTAAAACGTTTCGATCATCTTGGAATCAAATCTAATGTCATATATTTCAATAAGTTTAATTATTTTTTTCACCATTGAGATGAGCAATATTTCATTCCAAAAAGAAAACAAAAAATAAATCAATAAAATACTTTAATAATGGTGTGAAAATACAAAATTATTATTATTTTTTTTTAATCCTCCAGTTTCTTATGTTATAAGCTGTAACTCTATTTTTATGAACCTCAACTTTTACAAAAAACAAAACAACGGGTGGACTAAAAAACATAATAAAATTCATAAATAATAAAAAAAATTGCATTTTTACACAATTATGAAAGTATTTTATTGAATTATTTTTTGTTTACTTTTTAAAATGAAATATTACTACTCTCAGCGGTAAGAAAAAAATCATTATAATTCAAATGTGTGTTAAAAAAAAGAGAAACAGAAAACAAGGATTCCGAAACATTCGAAAACATTTCTGAAAATTTCAGATTTCTGAAATACTGAGAAAGCTTTCGGAAATACTCAGAAACCTTTATGAACATTTCACGAACCACAGCTGCATGAAATACTCAAAAATGCTTCTGAAAATAACAGAAAGAGGCTTCTGACATACTCAGAAACGTTTCTGAAAATAACGGAAAGAAGTTTCCGACATTCTCTTCTCAAAAACGTTTTTGAAAATAACAGAAAGAGGATTCCGACATACTCAGAAACGTTTCTGAAAATAACAGACAGAGGATCTCGACATACTCAGAAACGTTTCCGGATTTTTTTTTACAGTGTACTTTGATACGTTGAATTATATAGTCAGTAACTAAGATAAGCCTAAAATTCTTTGCTGGTGATAGTTAGTTTGCAATGTGAGATGTCCACTCTGTTACAGTCTCATTAATGGTGCAAAAAAATATTTTTTCTTGAAATTGCAGACAGAATTAGTTTTAGGATGTTTAGTTCATTTTATACTTGTTCTGTAACTAACTTTTCTTTACGATTAGAAATATATTTTTCAAACTTCATTTGTCTTCTCTGTTACATAAAGTGATCAAAGTATTCAAAACCCTTCATGAATGACTCATATACAAGCCATTTACACTTTATTATGCACAAATGAACAGAGAGTAATTTTTAAAACAACGATTAGTAGGCGAAAATTACTTCATTTGATAAACTTAACTCGACAATTTCAGACATGATTTGTACCATTTTGGCTGGAATAACCCATAAAGATAACATTTGCATCTGAGAATGCATCTTTATTTTTTCAAAATGAAGCTGAATTTCGAGGTGATTGTTTAAGAATTAGTCATTAATTTGTTTTTAAAAAAGTGAATGTGTTTAGCATGACTCTAAATGTATTTAAAATGATAATTTTGCTACTTTTAAGAACGTGTATATTATTTTTTTGGAACTAAAGTAAAATTTCAAGTTGATTATTTAAGTATAAGTTTACTCATTTGTTTTTTAAAAAGTGAACAACTTTATCATAACTCTTAAAAAAATATTTAAGCCACTGATTTGAATCTTCAGAAAATATGTACCTTTGTTTTTTGGAGTTATATGAAATTTTTATTTGATTATTTGAGTATAAGTTTATTATTATTATTGTTTTTTAACACATTAGTCCTGTTTTAATATTTTCTTCTTTAACTTGTATGTTAGAAAAATCACATGCGTATTATTCTTAAAAAAAAAAGAATTTCAAAGTAAAATTTTGCTTTACATTATTGCAAAATTAGAAATAAGAAAATGTGCTACTTTGTAATGAAGTTTAAATTCATAAAATTCTAATAAAATATGTATTCATTTGGAAAAAAAAAAAAAAGTATCTGAGCTTAGTTTTTTTTTTTTTTTTTTTGTTCCTTTTTCTTTCTTTTTTTGTAAATCAATTATCGTGTATATAATATTGGTGAAATATATAATAACTGCATCATTTACGCAGAAACTTATTGAAATGATATTGAAACAGAAAAGCTTTAAAATTTAAACTAAGAATAATTATACGTTTAAACTTTGAGTATGTGGCGTACGCTTAGAGAGCATATAACCCAACTTTGCCCGCCGGGTCACGAGGCCTTTTGATCCAGTGGCCAAAGCACTGGGTTTCTACCACAGAGGTCCCCGGTTCTTATTCCCGGTGGGGACACGCCTTCCAACATGTACGCCACAAGTACATACAGAAATATTTAATTCTATCTTTTAAAGTTTTGTCTCTTTCGATAAAAATACATAATTTAGAAAGAAATCACAATATGCTAGTGTTTCATTTCATATGTAGCGCTACTCCTGTACAATAAAATAGAGGCTTTAAAAATTAATTTGAATGTATTTAACATGTTCTTAAAGAAATGATGCGAGAAACAACTTTAATTTATTGTTTTGAAGCTGCATTACATAAAAATAAGCGAACATGCAATGTAATTGTAATGCCGGATATCCGCAGGATATCCGGCGGTACAATTCCGGATATCCGATATCCAGAAAAATCAGTATCCGGTCCATCCTTAATTGAAACAACAACTTACTAGGTAAAAATAAAATAATGTTGAAGTATAAAAAATTCCATTTATTTTCAGGTAAGGAAAAGAATATTTATACTTTTCAAAAATTTTATTCATCAAAAATAAACTTTTCTAAAACACATCTCAAGAAAGGTTTAAAAAGTAACCAAAATTTCAAAAGGTGACTAAAGGTGAGAAAGGTGACCGAGTCCTCGCCCTGCATCACACATCACCAAAGTCCCACCCATTTTAATCACAAACATTTCGCTGCAGAAAGTCTCTCCATTCCATTTCTTTTTCAAAAATACAAAACAAATTTATACAAAAATAGCCTAAAATTTAACTTTTAACGCTTCAGTTTTTTTTTTTTTTTTTTTTTAAAGTTACGACAGTCAACCCTTCTCCCAAGTTCACCAAAATTGCTGAAATTCGGGTTTTTAAAGCTGCAGTTTAGTAATTTTGCCAATAAAAAAGGCCAATAGTTTCACGTCACTAAAAGCAGCCTGAACTATTTAAAAACTTGAAAACACTCCCATCCCCTTCAACTCTCCATACTTCAGAAACTGCCTGCAATTGCGTTTTTATGACTTTGTTTACGAATAATTCACCATGGTGTTGTACGTTTTTCTAGTAAGTCTATGAGATATCCTCAGACAAATCGAAGATGTAATCTTTTTCAATACTTCAGTATTGAAAAGTTATGGAATTGAGATCTGATTTAATTTTCTCCGAATTGTTCCCAAATTCCTTGATTTTTCCAGATTTTCCATATTTCCTGATAATTCCAGGTTTTTTCAGGTCTGTGGCCACACTGTTCTAAAAATTAAAGTCATTTTATTATATGCCAAGTAGTAGGGATGCACCGATTAATCGGGCACTTTACCGATTATTAATAATCGGCAAAATTGGGCCGATTAATCGGAAAAAAAATATTTTTATATATTATTCTTCAAAGTATACCTTCACTATGATGAATAATTGTAATAACAGTAATAACAACACAGCAGTGGCGTAGCAAGAACAAAATTAACACTGGGCGAATAAATTTTGTGAGGCCTCGAACCTACCTCCCGTTTTGAGATTGATTCCAGTTCAAGTTATTTAACTATTCTGTGTAAAAAAAATAAACAATAAGAAAAAAAAATAATAACAAAAGGAAACCTACTCGAATTTGTTGTCGATCATAAAAAATAAAATATTATACATTAAAAAAAATATTTGAGATAAAAACATACAATGTGAAACAATTGCATATATTTTGGAGAAGTTTGAACTACTTTGAATGCTTGATGTATTTAATTTTTTGTCACGATATTTTTATGATCTATGAAATAAATTTATAACTTATAAAGCTGCAAATAAATACTTATTCAGCATTTTATTGATATTACGCTGTAAAATTCGACTGTGCATTAAGTCTGGTTTGATGTTGTACTCATGAGTGCAAACTTTTTTGACACAGTTGATTTATTTCAGGAGAAAAACATAGACTTAAAATCAAGAAATTCTACATTAGATTAAAAATTCGTCTTTTCAAAATTAGCATCTGCAAATATCAGCGCCTGAATTAAAAGGGGGGGGAGGGGGGAACATTTTCAACAGTATGTAAATGGTGTGTGCTGGGCTTGGTTTAGAAATTTTGGGACAGAAGCCCGTCCTGTTTGAAAAGTTTACTTTGTTGGTACAAATTGAGGAAAAAACCGTTGAGTTATATGATTGTATTTTATTTATTTTTTGGTCAGTTTACTTCCATGGCTATAGGCTGCGGTACTATTCAATCTTTATTTCACTCATGCCGCATCATACACATTACAACTGTTGACATTGGGTATAATCTAAACTTCACTGACAATTAATTCAAATGAAACGTTATTGTTATTTTCCTGTTTCTGTTGATGAGTTTATTCAGAAAAAACATTTCTATGTCCTTTAAAATATTAATGAAATATTTTACAGTCTCCTGAGCAAGGGGGGGGGGGTTATCTAGGCATATTGGTAAATCAGGTTCTGGGTGTAAGAAAACGAGTTAATTGCTAATTATCTAAAACTATTAATGCATTCATGCTTTAGATTCTAATTGAGCTTAGCGGCCTTTTAACATCGTCCTGCAAAATTATTGGTGGAAAAATTGACCAACAAAGGGGCCGCTAAGATGGCAATGTCCGATGAACTTGTCAAGAGGCCCTAAAGCGTAAAGGCATAGGCGTAGAGAGACATTGGCAATCCTAAGGACTCTTTGACCAAAACTCTCTTCCAGATGGCAATGCTGGCTATGGGTAACATAAACGGAAGCATTCTTTTTGACGATTTTCGTCATAATATTGGAAACATTCAGGTGTCAACATTGAAAATTTTGACGAAGGGCTTGTATTCCATCCTCCCCCCACCCCAGACATGTGGGAATTCTTCTAAGATGAAATAAATAAAAAGAACTATAAATGATATTCTGGCTATGATTTTCGTGTTGATTTCGGAAAACTTCACGTTTAAAAGAGTAAGGGCCAAGCTCCACATTGACGAAAAGCAGAAAAATAAAGCCACGCTTTCTGCTGATGTGGAGCAGGGCCCTAAGCGTCGAGCAAGTTGGGTTAGGGGTCACGTACCACGTACCCCCCTCCCGCCAAACGCTACGCTTATGGCTTTCCATCTAGTCAACCTTACAATTTCAGCCATTGGTTAAATCAATTTTAATTATTTCCGGGTTTATAAAAAAAAGGGGAGGGTGGGGGCTAGTCAGTAGTCAGGCTCTGTAGACCAGGCCTCTCGGACCTTTTTTTAAATCAGGCTCTGAGTGTAAAAAAATGCTTCGCTTAGTTAGTTGGTAACTTCTAAGACCAATGTATCCGTTTTTCGATTTTAGTCTGTTTTGGGGGAGCTATGCCCCCAAAACAGATCATGGCATCGCCTTTTTTTTATGGCATCGCCTTCAAAAAAAAAAAAAAAAAAGTGACACATTGTTCCTTTATACGGGTTAGGGGGCCCCGGATGTTCTTTAATTGAATACAGATAAAAATTCAGTCAAATTGTGGACAGTGAAGAGCGCTGAAAGTTCGGAAAAACTTAGATCGGTCAGAAATTCGAAGGTAAGGCTCCTTTTTTTTTTTTTTTGACGAGAAAAATACTGTTTTCAACTTTATTATTCGGTAATATTTTGCAAAATTTTGTCTCGGAACAAATTTTGACTGGAGAAAAATTTGGGGCACAGTTCAGATCCCAGGTCAAAATTCATGCTAGAATTTCTTTGCTAGCAAACCATCACATGCTAGATCCTAGCAAGAAAACTAGCACAAAACTACCATAAATCTTTGCTTTTTCTAGCAGACTTGCTAGCATGCCATGCAGTGTTTTGGCCCACTTTTCATGCTTTATAGCAGACAAATTCTAGCTAGCGTTGCTTTTATTTTTTGCTATTCTAGCAAGATTTCTACCATAGGTTGCTATTATTTTTTGCTAGTCTAGCAATAATTTATTACCACTAGATGCTATTTTTTGATGCTAGCTACCATCCGTTGCTTTTATTCTTTGCTTTTCAAGCAAGATTTCTAGCATATGTTGCTATTATTTTTTGCTAGTCTAGCATGATTTGCACCAACCGTTGCTTTTATTTTTTGCTTTTCTAGCAAGATTTCTAGCATATGTTGCTTTTATTTTGTGCTAGTCTAGCATGGTTTCTACCATCTGTTGCTTTTTTTTTTTGCTAGTCTAGCATGATTTCTACCATACGTTGCTTTTATTTTTTGCTAGTCTAGCATGGTGTCTACCATCTGTTGCTTTTATTTTTTGCTAGTCTAGCAAGATTTGTAGCATACGTTGCTTTTATTTTTTGCTTTTCTAGCAAGATTTGTAGCACTAGTGGCTTTTATTTTTTTGCTTTTCTAGCATGGTGTCTACCATCTGTTGCTTTTATTTTTTGCTAGTCTAGCAAGATTTGTAGCATACGTTGCTTTTATTTTTTGCTAGTCTAGCATGATTTCTACCATTCGTTGCTTTTATTTTTTGTTTTTCTAGCAAGATTTGTAGCATACGTTGCTTTTGTTTTTTGCTAGTCTAGCATGGTGTCTACCATCTGTTGCATTTATTTTTTGCTAGTCTAACATGATTTCTACCCTTCTTTGCTATTTTTTGCTTTTCTAGCAAGATTCCTAGCATATATTGCTTTTATTCTCTGCTAGTCTGGCATAGTTTTTACCATCTGTTGCTGCTCTTCTAGCATGATTTCTACTACCTGCTGCTTTTATGCTTAGGTATTCTAGCATGTTTTCTACCAACTGATGATCTTAATAAGCATTTTTACTACTAACTGCGTCTTTTATCTCTTGCTATTGTAGCATGACTTCTATCATCGTTTCCTTTTATTTTTTGCTCTTCCAGCATAATTTCTATTATTTGTTGCTATTAATTTTTGGTATTCCAGCATGTTTTTTACTGCCCGTTGCTTTTAATTTTTGCTACTCTAGCACAAACCAGTTTTTTTTTTTTTTTTTTTTTGGCTTATTTAGCGTAATTTATACATAAGTTGCTTTTATTTTGTGCTATTCTAGAAAGCATTTTCTTTCTCCTCTTGTTTTTAGTTTTTGCTATTACATAGCTAACAACCAGGCAGAGAGGAAACAAAACAAAAAAATACAACACAAAGGTAGATAAAAAATTATTGAGTAAAGTTAACTTGGTGTTTGAGAAGTGTTGATTTAAATGAGGTTTTCATAAAATTCCATTCCAAATTTGTATAAAAATAACTGATACTGATCTCTCCAAGCTAACACTTATAAATAAAAATCCTAAAAAATAAACAGTAAAATTAAATTACATATATTTGTAATTTCAAAGCATTAGTTCTTTTACTATTTACATTATTATGCAACACAATGGAGCAGGAATTGACTTCTATTTCTAACAGTTGAAACAGTTTCTAATAGTTAAACGCACTTCACAAGATAATCATCTGGTATCAGTTTTAGATTCTTTTCTCTCTTCAAAAATCTCATGTGACAAAAATACATGTAATAGGTTTCTTTTAAAGCAAAATGTTCAATCTGTTTCTTTCAATTTGCAAAGAACTGAAAGATAGAACCGAAGTCTCTTACATTGATGTAACAAGATCTGAAGCAGTTCATTACCTCTTTCCATGTTGTTCATCCAGGCTAACTTGTAACTTGAACAGGCTGCATCATAGATATTGCTGCTTAAGATACCGATTTCTTCATCAGACTGAACTAATTATGCATTTAAAAGACACTAAGTATTTCAAATACATCAAATCCCCCTCCAAATGTCCATGCAATTTAATGACAAAGAAATGCTTTAATATAATTAGCTCTTTTTGTTATTGAGAGTTTCTCATTACAAGAGTTGCTTTTCCTCCTGCAGTTATAAAAAACATTTATTATCATTCGCTTTAAACAACATTTATTCATTTTAATGTTTAGGAATTTATTTGAATTTACTTGAAATGATCTGAAATTTTTGATGAATTTCACTTGAAAGCAAAGTATTAAAAATATTTGAGTGCATTAAGAATTTAATGCCTAAAACCTATTGGAGAGCATTTTTTGCCTTGTAAGTCATACCTCTGAAAAAACTAACTTAAGGTTGTTCAGTTATCACAAAGCATTGTTTAAAACAAATATGTCACACAAAAATGAATTTAGAAAATCATACAAATCAAGAAAAAATTAATTTAAAAATAACATTTATTTTTCAAGATAAACCTTTTATTCAAAGCTAATAAAAAATTTACACCATATTGCGATCATATTCTTTCTTGAACTAAGATAGGAGCAAAATAATCAGTCTGATTTATATCCTTGTGTGCCTGAAATTAAAATAAGAACAGACATAAATCAAGCTAGTATTAAGTAAACCAAATAAATCATGTCAAAACAATAATCCTCAGACTACAAGCTAAAGATAAAGAGTAATAATGCAATGGTACACTTCAAAGGCAAAACCCAATACAAAAATTGCTAAAAAGAAATATTGTTATATTAGGAGTTGAGATATTTTTTCACTCGAAAGACAAATTAAAAGACTAATTACGGCTAGCTTGTTATATTTACGAGACAATGATAATGCTTTTAAAAACTAAATAAGATAAATCAAATTGCTCGATACTGATAAAATTTACAAATACTTTCCTAAAAATAAAGGCAGGGTCGGTGGAGAGAGGAAAACATAAATGATAGTTGGTAGTTTTGAAATTTTTACCTCAGAAATAATAGTTTTTCTAGAGATTTTGAAACCCACACCATACAAGCAGAAAATTCTTGCTTAATATTGTGGTCTAAATATTGCATCAAGAAAGATATTTAAAATAAAGAGTTGGTTTTAATTTCCACTTAGAAATTTTAGGACGGTGCTCTGACCGATCCTTTGATGCATCTTGCCTTCTTTTCTGAATTTTTCAATGATCTCTTCTTCCTTACCCGTTTGAAATTCTTAAAAAACTAAATCAAGAAAACAAACTTTTTTTTCCAAAAAATTTTCTAGCAAGATTGGCTTTAAACAAAACTCCCTCTTCTTCACTGGAATTTCATTTGAGCATAAATCAATTTTTTTTTGTCATGCTTTTAGCATAATTTTCGCATTACTTGAAAATGTAAGACAGTAAATTTTTTAAATCATGGTTTTGCAGGTTCAAATTGTTGGCTACATGATAACAATACATAGTGAAATTAAGTCATTTTTATAATAGTGAAAAAAAAAAATGTGGTTAAGAGTTTTGGGTAAAGAATAAAATAAAAATACTTTGAAATATTTTACTAATCAAAATCATTGAATATTAAAAATATCATTGAAATCAGAAAATCCGAGTTTTTCGCTATTGTAAAATTTCCCTTAGTACATACAATAAAATTATCGGGGGTCAATACAAGGCATTTTGTCCGGGTTTTGTTTTTGAAATTTTGCAAAAAAGTTTGGAATTTCGTGAAAACTAATATAGTTTTGGGAAAAATATTTTTTGTAAAACTAAGGACAAACCTTAAGGTGGTTTTGACAAAATGTAGTGAAACCCCAATTTTACGTTCTCCGAATGTACGATTTCCCTGCATGTTATGTTTCTTTCAGCAAGTTCCTTTACTAGGTGCTTTCTACGTTTCTCCTAGTTTGCATTTCTTCTAACCCAGTCTCTTGAGAAACGTAAAATCTGGGTTTCACTGCAGATAATTTTGTCTAACTATAATTAAAACTATATTGAAATATTTAAAAATTAACATTAACAAGCATAAAAAAGGGCAGTCACAGTGGCAAAAAATGGAAAAAACTAGGAATAATGACTGCATATCAAGAAGAAGAAATACTAAAAAACAATATAATTTTGTACGACACAATTGAGAGTTAAATCAGAATATTTATCAATTTAAAAATTTCAGTGATATTAATTTGATAATTAAAGTATTTTTGAATAATTCTCGAACTTGAAACAGATTGGAGAAAATATCTCAAAACTTGTTTTTGTATACAAATTTGGAAAAACAAAAATCTATTCCAGTGAGGAAATTCAATTGAATTTGATGAGTCTTCTGTTTTATGAAATTAATTTCATGTTTAGTTACCATATCAATACTTTAGTACTAGTGGAACTATTTTTTTCTTGTAATCACAGAGCAACAATAAAACATTTAAGCCTCAGAACAATAAGTAATATAGCCAGGCGTGTCTGTTAGAGGGGTCAGGAGGGGCGCAATTGCCCTTTCCCCAGACTTGGAGAAATCTATCCGTTGACAAACAAATGGTCATGGTTTTGGTCGCTTTTTGATGCAATTTGCATTGAGGCTACACCCTGTGAACTTCCCCTGAAAAAATTCCAAATGACAGACCTGAAGGTAGCCCCCATTATTGTTCTCGAGCAATGATATAATACATTTTTCATGCAGTTATTTTCTCTATACATTTATATTGTCATGATATAGCAAAGCAAATCTGGCATAACTTCCCTGTTAAAAATTGATTGAAAGGTAAGATTTTGTTCTTATCACTAATACAACTAGCAGCCATCTTCAGTTGGGGGGGGGGGGGGTCATAAGTCTTCACATAAGTATAAAATAAAATACTACCACTGGCAAACTTTTAAACCAAATACAGTGACTTATATTATTGTTGTTTATGCTCATTTGCATTCTACATTCATAGGGTTTAATGAAAACGCCTTTCACAAAGAGAATAGGTTAAATGAGCATCTTGAATATTCATAAGTTCAACCTTTTTACTGTCATGCCCAAGATTAGCTCAGGCATAGCACTGATGTTCCCAAATGTCATGCCCAAGAATTACATGGGGTAATTTTTTGTAGAGTGCATCGTACTGTTATAGCTGAATATATCTCAGAAGAAGACAAAAATTACTCTGAGTAATGCTCGGCGTGGCATTTTGGAACATCAGTGCTGTCCCCGAGATAATTTAGGGCATAGCAATTAAAGTTTTTAAAAAACCGATGAAAAATTACTTAAAAGTTAGCATATTGTAACGAGTCCGTAGCACCTTCAACTTTCTTCAAATGAGCATTCCAATCTTGAGGAAGTAACTATAAATTTATTTACAAGTATTTACACTATTTACAATATGAGCAGGAAACAATTGCTAAACATCCAGCAATTAGGTAGCAAAACAGTACACTGTACTCTCAACAGTAACTCAGCACCACGTATCTAACGTGAACAGTAATTAAGCAATTACAAAAGCAAAACAAACATTCGCCAAGCGAACGAAAACGAGCACTCTCAGAAATCAACATCTGAAAAGAACTGACTGACTTGTGTTCAAGGCCAGCTATTTATACACGGAAAGAAATGTCCACAATATTCGAGAAAAACCTGGAATATTTTGTTTCATTCCTAACATTACGTAATCCATTCACAAATTCTAGCGATAAGAAAAAAAACCACGCGAAAATGTCTTCACGCTTATTAAAGTTAGGGCAAGTGTAAAAACTACAAAGTGTTACAGGGCCGGTATACTAGTGATAAAGGTGATATCTTCAGATACTTTTGCAACATGACGTCAGATAAAACCAAAACTAATGAAAATGATGCAAGGCAGGAAAAACAACAACTATTTACAAGATTTGTAACATTGCCCCCTTCCCAAGGACTGCACGTCCCGGGCAGTACAATCCCCAGAAAGGAAGCAAGGGAAAACTTACAGATACACACATTACATGATGACCAATCATAAACATGATAAACAATAACAATGAGAACATGAAAGAAATAATAACATTGATAAAGTAATATTACAAACAATTAAAGGCAAAAGTTATTTACAAAATTTACAAACAAATTACCATGGTAGCTTTAGATTTATTTTACGAACTATGGCCATAGTATGGGGCTAGCCGATCATAATGTACAACCCTAGGTTTTGAATGTGATGACTTCTGGATCCTCACTACGACGTCGTTCAGCCGGTGAAGGACTGTGTAGGGTCCATCCCAATGCGACTGCAATTTGGGTGACAAACCTTTACGTCGGATGGGATTCCATAGCCACACCTTGTCACCTTCTTGAAAGTCATGGCCAGTGGACCTTGTGTCGTATCGGGTCTTCATTTTCTCCGTCGCGATGTTGATTCGCTCCCGTGCGAAGTGATAAACGTCCTCCAACCGGGCCTGGAGATCCTGGACGTACTCCTCAGGCGATGAAGGCGCATCTGGAGGGAGACCGAAGACGAGATCACAAGGCAGCCGAAGCTCTCGGCCGAAGAGCATCTGTGATGGGGAATATCCGGTGGTCTCGTGGACAGCACTGCGGTAGGCCAGCAGGAACAGAGGAAGTTTCTTGTCCCAATCCTGTTGATTTTTGGAGACCATAAGCGAGAGATTATTAAGGATTGTCCTGTTGAATCTCTCCACCATGCCGTCCGATTGTGGGTGTAGTGGTGTCGTTCGAGTTTTTTCAATTTTGAGGATATCACATAGGGCC
>JAXGGA010006853.1:0-66787 GCA_038373865.1 Uloborus plumipes | reverse complement strand
ATTTTTGACTGGCGACATTTTGGCCCGGCGACATTTTTGACCGGCGACATTTTGGCCCGGCGACATTTTTGACCGGCGACATTTTGGCCTGGCGACATTTTTGACCGGCGACATTCTGGCCCGGCGACATTTTGGCCCGCGACATTTTGGGCAGACGATATTTTGGACCGGCGACATTTTGGCCCGCGACATTTTAGCCCGCGACATTTCGGCTCGGCGACATTTTGGACCGGCGACATTTTGGCCCGCGACATTTTAGCCCGCGACATTTTGACTCGGCGACATTTTGGACCGGCGACATTTTGGCCCGCGACATTTTAGCCCGCGACATTTTGGCTCGGCGACATTTTTGCCGCGACATTTTGGCCCGCGACATTTCGGCCGCGACATTTTGACCCCAAACCATTTCAATCAATGTTTAGTTTTTTTTTTTTGAGGGTCCTTGTTTGCTGTGTTCGTATCTCGAAACTGCAGAAAAGGAACGTTTTTGCTCTTGCTCCAGATAATCGTCTAAGAAAGAAACGTTATCAGTATTTTCCTCTTCTTCGTCCATTGTAACTGGATGGAAGTTGTTGCAACTGTTTCCAGAGCACCTAGTACACAAAGCAGAACATTTTAGTCCAGCTTTGCGGCAAGAACATGCTCCCATGCATCCTTTTTTGCACTGGCACGATAGAAATTTCAGGAGCATGGGCGAGGCTGGTTCACATAATGTTGTGACTGGTATTAAGCCATTGGGAGTTTTTGACCAACACCATTCCACTGCATCTTTCTCAACCCCCAACCACTTTTGCACTTGATGTCACGTACGATAGGAATGGAAGTTGGCAGCATCTTTAGTTAGGGGCAAACGGGCCAAGTTAACCTTCGCATTGGCAGTTCCTTTAACAAACAGTTGGAATTGAAGACCATGCAGTGTATCGGTGAATGCATCTCCTCCGTACAAAGCAACAAGGCATATTTGCCCTACTTTGGCAATGGCTTCGTGGCTAACATCTGGAAGGAGAAACGTACCAGCCAAATGAATCAAACTCTGCCTCTTTTCAAAAATGCTGCATAGCTTTGCCTTTCCTTGCCAGTAGAGGGCAGATGAGGTGTCGCATCCACTAAATGCGTGAAGAAACAGTTCGAATCCTTTAAGCAATTCCATGGCTCCTCCACTGAATGAAGTTGTTGAAAACTGTGTGCAAGTAAAGTCACCTTTTTTATTTTTTTGGAAATAAACATTATGAATGTTTGATCCTAAACCGCAGAGAAGAACAAGTAAGTCCACGTCCTCTCCTGCCACGATCACGCTCTCGTATAAAGTACTTTTTTCGAGAGCGGTTAGGATAATCATGCAGTCTGCATCTTCCGTTGCTTTTTTAGTTTCAATGCCTTCATGTTAAAAGGCAAGGCACAACTCGTTAATGAGGCGTCGTTTATTGCTCTCGTTGGCTAATAGTTTCTCCTGGGGCACTGTGATGATCGTTGAAGAGTCAAATACAATCTCACTGCTACTGAGAACAGAGTAGCGACGCAATCACTCTGCTGTTTTAGTACTTCTGCGAGAGCTCCATCCTCAGGGTAACCATCAAACACCACTGCTACGTTCCTACCAAAGTGATTAAATGTGTAAGTAATATATCCATCAATTATTGAACTGATAGAATCATTTTGGCGCCATATAACCTTATGCAGAAGGTATCCTCCGTCTACTACTACAAATGTACTGGGTGTATTTGGAATGTTTTGCTCGAGTGGAGTGAAAGAGCAGAAGAAAGAAGATTTTGTTCTTTTTCGCATCACTTCATTATTGAACAAAGTCTTTCTGTCTACCGAGAAAGTACACTATTGGATGTTCCGCGACCATGGGCTAACCCTCCCTGACTCTTCATGTATTTCATGAGAACCTGTTCAATACATAAGTCTGTCCACAGGCCTGACCAAAATTTATCGGATCTGCGAATCGTGAAGTATTGTTTAGTGAAGTTAGCAAATTCCTCTGGGACCATTCGCTGTTGCAGAACACTCATATCTTGTAGATATAAGCGTGCACTTTTGGCGTAAAAAAATGACCCGCTGAGTGAAAGAATGGAAGCATTTTGCTAACTGTGTCCAGGTGGAGCTCCCAGTCACCTGCTCTCTCAGCCTGAATGAGTTTCTTAATTAATACAGTCATCCTGAAATATTGCACCAAAAGCTTTGAGGTGGGCCCTTTTCTTTCCTTCTGGTCCACTTCAGCCTTACATTTCGCATTAAGATTATGAAGAATTTCATTTTCATTTGCCAACCAAATCATTGATCTGTCATCTTCATTAAAAATCTCCTCAATATTTTTTTTTTCCTCATCAGTTAGCTGAATCTTATTGAAAATAGAATGAGCCAACGAAAGATTTGTCAACAGATGAGCTCTTACAGCTCTAGAATATGCGTGTCCATTTAGAATTTTATCAACACTGTTCTCTGCATAAATTGTGGCGAGCAATTCTTTTAGACCACTACCTGCCATGATAGCACCAATAGCTCCCATGAAAGACATAAGAAGGTGAAAACCACCTAACCTCACTACCACCGCATTCAAATCGGTATGCTGGCAATTCTCAACAATGTCTCTGGCTTTCATATAAAGGGGTTGATCATATGTCACAAAGCAAGTATGTTGCCCATGAGCTTTGGTTCTTGCACTGGCCTCAAGAAGAGATGTTAAAACAGTGTTATAATTTGTGGGTGGAGCGTGAAAGAATGGGAGATATACTATTTTTGAGAACTGGAAATCTAGGCCATTAGTCACTTGTTCCATGCATCCATTCTATGTATTTATACCATTCTATATATTTCTTATTGTCTAGTGCCTCTTATTCTTATTAGAAACGATTTTTTTTTCATTTCTCGAAAAAATCAAAAATTTCGAATATTTTGTTTTTCGTAATTGTGGTCCAGAGACTTCTTTTTGGGCTTAAATGAAAGCCAATTAAGTTTACTATAGCTTCATGTCCATTTTTATTCTTGTACAGCAGGAAATTATATTGATATTTGGTCTGAAATGCGATTAAAGCATAATTTTTTCACTTTTCGCAAAAAATGACCAATTTTCGAAGTTCGATATTTCCTAAACTACTGGTCCTACGGAGCTCTACTTGGGCTCAAATTATTGAAAATTTAGTGTTCTTTAAAACGGGTATTCACATGTATAATCAAAAGTTGCATAGTTTTGAAGTTATAAGGGAAAAACTGAAAAAAGTCGGAAATTTTCGCAGTTTTTCGCGAATTCCGAAGCGAGCACAGGGTTTGGAAAGGTGCAAACTTAGATTTAAACTACCCTAGGTGACCCAAACAACATATTAAAAAATCAGAACTACATCCCGATTTGCGATTTTAGCCCCTTTTTTTTGCATAGATTGACTGGACTATACTCGTTGGGATTATGTTTGTACAAATGGAAATGGAGAAGAAATTCGTGCCTGTCATATTATGAATGGTAATTTTCTTTTAAGTAATACGATATACATTCATTAGGAAGAAACAAAAAAAAATTTAAAAAAAATGCGGTTGTAAAAATTTGGTTATGTCGTGAAATTTTCAGCCATACACTTATCATAAAGATTATCTTTACAGTGTATCACCGTTATGGTATTTTCCTTTCTTATTAATCTTAAGCGATGGGACTTTGAAATCAGGAAAATATGTATTCAGATAAAACGTTGCTTTTTAAGTGCCTCTATGTTGGTATTTTTCTTTAAAAAATTGTGATTTTGCATAAAAAAGAAAAAAAAAGCTGTTTTTTTATGTAAAATATACTTTAAAGGGCCATCCACAAGCAATGGAAAATCTGCAGGAGTTCTTTGAGAAACCAGGCTTTGAGGAAATCCTCTATATGTGTATGGTGAATTCTGCTGAAATATTCCCGCTGATTTCCAGATCTTCCTCTTTTGAGGTTTTCTTCAAGGAATTCCTTTGAGGTTTCCCTCTCAAGGAAAGCCTTTGGATTTTCCGGAGCGTGTGGAGGGCCCTTTATTAAGTCTTGAATGAAAGCAAGTTGTGGTAACCACTACAACGAAATTTATTCACTCAATCAAATAAATAACAAAAGCAATGAGCTTACATATTCTCATCCTTAAAAAAAGTCCCAGCATTTTCCGTTCTCTACTGAAACAACACAAACCATTATCTTAAACATGTTAATATTCTTAAGAAGGTTAAGTATAATAGCTTCCGTGATTATAGTCAGCTACTTTGAATTTTACAGTGAACAAACAGTGAACAGTGAACGTGAGTTTATTTATTTATTTTATTTTTTCGGATAGCTGATTTGGACTGTCGAATGTCATTCTATTATATTCGTTTTAAAGAAAGGAAAAGTAAAAATCAAATCAAATAAGATTCATTTTCTTGAATTGATAAAAATTTTAAATTTTAGAATTATATTTAATGCTTCTTCTATACTTATAACGTTTCTTTTTGATCAACGATACTTTTTTCACGCTTATTTATCTACTTCATTATTTTTACACTCCTTTACGTAAAATGGTCAGTGTATTTATAAATGTCTTTCGCAAAATTACAACTCATTGATGCGTTTGTTATACACGAATAAAATGGGAAATCATTGAAAAAAATATTAGTAGGCGGGTATAATTTAAATGGATAAAAAACATTCAACCCCGTCGTATATCATTTGCGCCATTTTCTTGAGAATGACCCCCATGTTCAATATATCCATTTTAAAAAGAAGGGAGATGATCTTGACTATCCGAAATTTTTTTGATCGCAACCTCGTTTAACCAATGCCGGTTTCCTTGAATTTTACTGTATTATTTATAAATTTTTATTTCACAGTTGATAAAAATTATCCGTTCAAGGTCATCAGACGCGGTTATTCTTATTTCAGAATTTTAATTATGTTTGAATTTCCCTCACTTCACTCTCTCTCCTTTTTTTTCAAATCAACCAGTAAATTAGTGTTGATTAACTACTATTTTTAAGTACTCTTTTTTTTCGAGATTTTTGATTTTCTAGAGAATGCCGGACACGACCATACCAATTAATCAATATTCCTCGATGATGGACCCGATTTTGAAAGCTCAAGCTTTAGAAATTACTCTAGATATTAGCGTAAGCGAGACATGACTCTAAAAAGAAACATGTTTTTTCGGTAACAAATGTATGTGTGAACCTTTTTTTACAAAACAAGCATCAAATCAGCAATAATACTGCCACCACAAGACGTGTGATTCCTTTTTATAGGGTTGAACCAGAGACACTGTTTATCAGCTCCCGATGCCAAAAATACTACAAAAACTTCAAGAAGGCATTTCAATAGCATTACGAGCCATCATAGAGTGATACTCCAAAATGTGTCGTATAGCTTAACTGTTGTCCTGTAACAAAATTCTCCAATTTTGGTCACAAAATGTCCGTGTAATAACTGAACATGTTGCACACAATATGCTGTCCCATTGCACATTTGGACAATTGAACTTGGGCAACTGAAAAATTAAAATGGTAAATTTGCATTTACATTCATGCATTACACGTTATAATATATGGACTCGTTTTGAAAATAGGATTTAAAAAAAAATCTTGTTCATTTTTTGTGCTTACTCTGTATTATTAAAGATTTCATGGAAAAATCCACACATTTAAACAATTTAAGGGGCAAGTGGATAAAGGTGATATGTGACATTTTTTTTGGATTTCTAGAAAAAGCATTAAAAAAAAAAGTTATTTTTTTTAATGGATTTTTCTCAACGCGTGAAACGGGGTCATATTCTTAGTTACCAACCATTTCTGTGATGTACTTATAAACCTTCGTCCATGGTAAAAGGTAAGTTTCAAAAATGTCACATATCACCTTTATCCACTTGATCCTTCAATTTTTAATTGTCTGAGGATGACAAGATTATAGGGAACGAAAAAATATTTTCCTCCACTTACCAGTCACCAACGAATACCAATTAGGATACGAATTGGACGGGAATATCGGCGTGACATAGGGGGCCCGGACCCCATTCTCAGTCATCCTCCGGAATCCGGGCAAGTCATGTCCACCGTTCCAGTCCGGGTAATCCCATCGACAACCATCTATCAGTAACAGCAAAAGCTGCTGGCCACAGCCGAAATACCCTCCTCCACATTTGGCACAAGCAAGCGAGAAGGACAGGAGCAAGGCGACGAGTCCGGCCAGCGGAGAATCCGGCGGCCGCATGACACGGCGGGGAGAATCCGGGAGGGCCCTTTCCCGGATGCGTGTCGGTCGATTGGTCCGGACGGGAGCCGTCTGTCTGCCTGCCGCGTGCAAACTCCGGTCTTCCGCGAGGAGAGGGGGGAAGGGGTTGGGAAGGGGGAGTGTGAATTTACGGTTGCCGTTCACGTTGGGATAGGGGTCGGATCGAAATTGGCTGCTTAGAAAGGACTTGGAAGGTGTGGAGCAAAAGTTTTGGCAGTGATTCGAAAGTAATTTAACAGCCATGTGTAAATAATTAAAAATTAATTCATTTTAGAATGCGATAAATTTAATTTCATTCTCATGAATAGTTTTGAATTAAATTAGCTCATTTTGTAAAATTTAATGCTCAAGCAAGCTAGTTTTGCTTCGAAGTGTTTAAAATATAAATGTTATGATTTAGATTTGGCAGTAAGGTAAGGAAATATGTGTTCAATTTCTGCAAGAAAATAAATCCTCTAAATTGCATGATTTTTATTTACTTACTGTTTTTTTTTTAACCAACAACACTTATTTGAAATTCATGATGTCAAACAACTATGTCATGATTTTCTCGATATTAAAACAGGGGTTTATTAAAAAAAACCATGCTAATTGCAATAAATTTGAAAGAGAGCATCGATAATCATGTATCTATATGTACGTATAGTTTGCTTTTCGTGCGTTTTTCTTTTCGTGAGTTGACACCTTTTAATATTGGTTGAGAGAAATATCCTTCTGACACTTTTTAAACCTGCAGAAAATTCAAACAAGTCTCTTACACACAATTGTTTTTGAAGTCTAATCTATATGGGCAATTCCACGAAAATGTCAACCTGAGCATCAAAATTTCAATGTTCGCAAAACGCAAATTAATATATATACTTTAAAAGCTTGAACTATCTATTTTAATATGGTACCACCTTAAACTTTATATTAGAAACTGTTGTATTGAAAACAGGCCGAAAGAGATGTCCATCTTCTCTCCAGAATTATGTTCTATAATTTAGAGTAGAGTAATTAGTATTTTTATCCACCAAACACATATCGAACTAAACAAAAAAGGTGGGGTAATTTGTTATACACATTATGAAAATTCTTATACAGTCTTATTTGAAAAAAATATTGTTATGGCGTTTCGTTTAGATACAGTTTGAAATTCAGTTTATGAATGTCAGTCAGTTACCATAAAAAATCAACATTTTCCCCTGAGCGTGAAAATTTTTGATGGAAACTTACGAAAATTCATACTCTCTGCCTACATTGGAAGTATTTAAATACTGAATAAACAGAAGTTGAAGTTTGCATCAAGAACTTAAAAAATTCCATGGTAACTGACTGACAAATTAATGTGGTAACTGACTGACATTTAATTTAATTTCAAAATAACTACAGCGTACTTGATTACACACTCCTGAAAATATTTCTCTTGTTAAACAAACATAAAACAACACAACTCTTGAGTTTTAAGACTGGTAAATGCTCTCTTTTGTGAAGAAAATCCAAATGTTAAGATTGGTATTTCCAAGTTTAGCAGCCTCCGCCCAAATCAAACATTACTAAGAAGAGACATTCCCCATAATGTGTGTCTTTGCCAAAAACATGAAAATATTCAATTTCTTTTGGGTGCCTTAAAAGAAAAAGGGTTGAATGATACGACTAAATTAAAAGAGTTTATAAAGGCTGCAGTTTGTGACGAAGAAAATTGAAATATGTATGAACGGCAAATGTAGCAGATGACCTATGATAAATAGGCTAAATTCAAACGATGACCAGCATCATGAACTGTGCATTTGGAAGGAGTGGAAAAATACTCCTCAATGCCAACTAACCACCAATGAAGGAACAACTGAGGACTGCATAAATGATTTAAGAGCGAAACTACCATCATTCCTACGGCATGTTTTTGTAAAGAGAAAGCAATCAGAAGAATTCAAGATAGAACGGGATGATCTAAATTCTGAACAGCTAGTCCTACAAATTAATTTTGCAGAAAATTTCTGCTGTAAGGAACAAAATGAAATCCAAGCAGCTCATTGGAACCATAAAAAAGTTAAAATTTTTACAGCTGTTTCTTGGTTTGTAGAAGGTGACCAAAAACAAACAAAATCGTACGCAGTAATATCAGACTATCTAGATCATGAGAATGCTGTGAAGGTTGTCCTTCGGGAAATAATAAAGGACTTGAAACTAACTAAGAACTTTTCCTCGTTACATATTTTTTCTGATGGTGCTGCCAGTCAGTTCAAGCAGCGTTTTAACCTATGCAACTTCACATATTTTTGCAAGGACTTTCAAATTCGCGAAGTCGAATGGCAGTTTTTTGCCACTTCACATGGCAAGGGAGCCGTAGATGGAGTCGGTGGCCAAGTAAAGAGGTTAGCATGGATGGAAGTGTTGCGTGGAAAAGCAACCATCAATATTGCCTCAACCTTTTATAATGCTATAAAAGAGAAAGATCTGAAAACACAACTTATTATTGTTAAGCAGGAACATGTTCACTCCACAAAAAATGAATTGAAAATGAGATTTAGTGATATTTTGGCTATTCCGAATATCCGAAAAATGCATTATTTTAAGACCCCCATAGATGAAAATGTAATTATCTACAGCCAATACAGCAAATGCTCAACTGTTCAAACTCATCACTTTAAGAAAATTTCAAAAAAGTACTGAGTGACTGATAGCAAAACACGTTTAACAAAACCTGCATAACCCATAATCCGAATATCCTATGGAAACAAAAATTGTAAATATAATTAACTTAAAAATTGGACTTCCATTACTTTACTCTTCGTGTTATCTTTATAAAGGTTTTATTGCATAATTTTGAACATTTGCATTAGTATAATTTAACAGTTGGTTCCTGATAGGTAAGTCAGTTACCACTTTGTTGCAAAGACTACAATCATTTATTGCAGCAAAGTTAAATTTGACAGCTGTAATTTTATTGTTTACCTTTTTTGTAGACTTATTCATAATTTTTACTGTATAATTTTGAACATGTGCATCAGTATATTTAGAATATTTCAGAAATGTCAGTCAGTTACCGGAATGTCAGTCAGTTACCAAGCTACTCCAGCTACTGTAATTCTTTACTGCAGCAATATTTTCAAACTCAACTGCCATGGTCCGAAAGGTTATTCATTCTCTTTGATCCTTATTTTTTATTCAATAAATTTTCCTTCAACTTTCAGAGAAATCTCTTGTAGAATCAGTGTTACTTTTCACACAGGTTGCATTCATGTCAGTCAGTTACCATATTTTTGGCAATTTTTATAAAATCATTAAAAATATATTTTGAAAATTCAATTATACCATGAAATTTAGCTTAAAAAGTACAATAAGACAGGACAAAATAAATTAGTCAAATTTGAGATTTGTTGTGTTTCATTTCAAAATACTTCTTTTTTTTGCTTTGTGAATGTCAGTCAGTTACCCGTGGAATTGCCCATATGCTATTAAAGGAAAAACTCAGCAGAGGTGAGTTAAAGATTTTAAGAATCACACATTTTCGTCTGTGGTGTTGATGATAGCCACCCTGCGCAGGGATCATAGCTGACATCTAGACGACCTCCAAAAATCGCTTTTCTGTCCTTTAAAATTACGTATAATAGAACATAGCGGAATACAAGACCAATAAAAAAATCGACAAGGGTCAGTTACTTAAACACGTGTGAACATATGCATCCAGACCAAATGGGAGAGTGTCGAAGTCGGGTAAATAACGTTAGTGGTATGAGCTCAGTATGTCTGGTATGGTAATTTCAGTGTGTATCAGTTTAAACGGCATTGAATTTGCTGCCTCAGTAATATATATTTAAAAAAAAAACATCTCTAAACATCTCTTACGAGATTTAAGTTATACTTTTCGTCTATAGTGACAGATAATGGCGGCCTTTAGTGGGGTTCATCATTGACATCTTCACGCTGAAAAACTTACTTATGTCCTTCAAAACTTCTTACGATGCTTTTCCACTTTGCGATACAACAGCTTTAAATCGCACGCGATTGTCGCTACATAGTAAAAAAAAAAAAAAATAAAGAAATTGAATTTAAATATGAAGACCAATATTTTTTCACATCATTTCTGAGTCATTCTGAATAAAAACCTGTTTTTTTTTTAAATATTGACTTTTTTTTTTGAAATCGGGTCAAATAGCGAAGAGACATAGAAAAAACACGCCACAAAAGTCTTCGTACACTGCAAGATTTTTGTATAAATTCCTGCTTTAAGTTCACATCTGTCGTTTTTTACTTCCTTTTACGTAGTAAAGGAAGTATTGTGATCACGAAAAAAATTTCACTCAAATTTCGGTCTAAATTTTGACTTTGCTCACCCCGAATGAATGTCGCGCAGTTTTTTCGACCTATCAGCACGTGCATATGTACCTAACAACATACAAACAGCCGAAAAATCAATTTCGACCACCCCCGAGTAAATTACGACGAGTTTTCTCGTGACGTCTGTGTATACGTATGTGCGGATGTATGTGCGTATGTATGTCGCATAACTCAAAAACTATATGCCGTAGAAACTTCTAGCTTGGTATGTAGGCTCTGAGGGGGGTCTAGTTGTGCACCTCCCCTTGTGATTGCATTCGAATGTTCCCAAGGGGGTCTTTTACACCTTTTTTGGGGTAAATCAATGTTAATTTCAATACAGACTCAAGTGATATGAATTGGCGCGACCACTCGGCGACATGTCGCCAAGCTTTTGGTCGCCAAGTGTTTGACGCCAACTTGGCGACATATCGCCAAGTTGGCGACAAATTTGGCGAAAAAATTATTTTTTGAATTTGGGTTCAACTTGGCGCTATTGGCGATATTTTGCGAAAAATTCACTGAATGATATTAAAATCAGCAATATTTAGAAAATTAACCATTGTAAAATATTTTTTGCATTGTTTTGTGGCAGATTAGGGGAGTAAATATTTGAATTGTTACCTTGCTCACTCCAAGCACTTTTTTTAACACTTAAGGCAACTACTAAGAAATTTACACGTAAAAGGAAGTAGTGTGGGGTCCATACCAGATTTTTCATTATTCTTGCACTGTATTAACATTTAAAAAGCATTTAAATTTAATTTTTGCTATTTTACTCCGAAGTAATCTACTTATTATTTTTAATATCTTGTATTAGTAAAAATTCTTAGACACAACTAAAAATGGGATTTTTCTTTCATCATAGGAGTAAGTAGGCTCGAAAATATCTCTAAATTAGACAATTTATGTTATTTCTTAGTGTAGTATGTGATAAAATGCTTTGAAGAAAAAAATCGGAGCCAAACTTGGGTAAGAACGTGTCAGCTGGCAAAGCCTGCAACACATTGTTTGAGATATATGGCTAAAAAATTTACGAAAAATCTACGCTCGAGAGTTTAAAAAGTCAGAGCCCTGCTCCACATTGACGTAAAGCAGAAAAATAAAGCAGAAGCGTAAAGTAGAGCAAATAGTGTTCCTATGGAAAGTACACGGATTTTCGGTTTCTGCCTTAGTTTTTGGTCGCATTTTATGCTGATGTGGAGCAGATCCCTTACTGCAGAATTTAAGAAAGCCTTTTATGTTTCAATTTTAACTGACAAAGTTCGCCCAGTATTCTAAGCAGCTGTGTAGTTAAATATTTAAAAACACAATTTAAAACTATCGGCCCAAAATTTTGGTACTGGAAGCAACTTGCTTTTCTTACCAACATAACTGTAAGAAGCACACGGCTTTCAACGTTCACTTTTGGTGACTCTAAAACTGTCCAGAACTTTTTAAATGCCACCTAAGTCACCCTTAAACTCAGTTTAAACTCAAGAAACATAACTGGAGAACACTGAAGATTAGAGTGCGAAAATACGACGTGAAAACGAAAAGTAAACTAAAAGCAATGTAATTATCGAAGAGACATGGGCTTAGAAATCATAAAAAAAAACTAACGAAATCTATTCCAATGTGTTGAAAATCTGTTGTAGATACTGAAGAATAATCTACCTAATGGTAAAACAATGAAAAAGTATATTATTTGTGTAAATATGTAAATATTTCTTTAAAGTATACGAAAACTTTTGTGAGATACCTTTTGAATGATTTGAGAAAGTCCCTTCTCGACCCCCTCCCATTTTGATAAAAATTTTTTTGGATGTAGGTACAAGACTTGCATGAAGCCATACGAAATTATAGCTCCGTAAGCCCAATGCTTCAGCCAATATAAATTATTTTGTAAAGGCCTCATTTTCGTATTCTGAAAAAAATGACCAAAGTCAAGTGTATGCTTTTATTGGTCGCGACTTAAGATGATTATTAGGCTCAAATTTGGTGATTCTGATCACTGTTAAGGGTAGAACAGCTTATTTGTGTAACAAAAGTTCATTGCGCTGCAAATATTTTACAATTTGCTGCCAAAGTTGGTTAAAAATCGTTTCTTGGCAAATTTCGACCATACGTTATCAGCTTGTATCTGCTGAGATAACGATTTTCTGGAGCTAATTCTTTCCTCGTTTGCAGCCTGTTAACATGTCCAAAAGGTGTGCAAATGGCATCTTGATAGCTCAAATGCTTGATGAGTTATTCGAGTCGAAATTCCAGTCAAAAATGTTTTTCCTCAATTTTGATTCAATTTCAAAGGACAATGTCTCAAAGGGGTCATCTTGAATTTGATTTTTCTTCATATCATTGAAAATAGCGTACTTTTCTTAAGTAAAAAATGTTTGTTTTATTTTTGAGACAAGCCTGGTTTGAAAGAATATTGCAGATCAAAAACATATACTCATTCCATGTGTAATCGAACAAAACATGACATATCTCTTAAAAGTGCACGTCAATTAGTTATATGAAACTTACAGTAGCTAATGTACTTATGTTTTAATTTAAAAAATCCATTTTAGATAATTTTGAATGTTAGTGTTTGTGTATGTGCCCCAGTAAAAACTCCAGAAATGGCGAAAAATAAAGCTTCGCTTTTTACAAAGAAGAATTATTTTTTCTCGCTGCTAATAGAACTTGAGCGTTTTCCTAGGTGCTATTTTAAAGCTCTTGGAACAGAATTTTAGCTGATATGTCCCTTAGCAAGGTTGAGGGTCAACAATATTTCAAGGTCATAGAAAGCATTGTTTGTTGTGTTTTTCAAAAAAAAAATGTTTGTTGTGTTTTCTCTTTTTCTTTGATTTCACGTGGAATAACGTACACGTTTTTGATCTGTAATATGCCTTTATAACTGGTTTGTCTCAAAAATAAAACCAATGTTTTTTACTTAAGAAAAGTGAGCTTTCTCCAATGATATAAGGAAAACTGAAATTCAAGATGACCTTTTTGAGATATTGCCCTTTGAGTTTGTGAAAAAATTGAGAAAAAAAAATCGCAACTCGCATAATTCAGCAATTATTTGAGCTATCATTCGTTTCATTTCATTTCACACTCCAGGGTCCCCCGTACCTACCACAGCTTCGTGGTTTAACCGGGATAGGGCCCTGAATAGCGCTCTGTTCCTAATTTTGAACCAGAACCTGGGGTCGAGCAAACCCTAGGCCCAGCAACCCCAGAGGTATCGTTTCACTTGGAGGACTTTGTGGCCACGACATTTTTAACTCCTCTCAGCCACAATTAATCAAGACGGTGGACTTTGATCTGCTGGGATCGAACCCGCGTCCCTCCGGACACGAATCCGATGCCTTACCGATTGGTCCACCACGGCCCAAATTTGAGCTATCAAGATGTCACACCTTTCGGACGAACTATCAGGCTACAAACGAGGAAAGAATTAGCTTCAGAAAGTCATTCTTTCAGCAGATACAAGCTAACGTATGGTCAAAATTTGCCAAAATACGATTTTTTACCAACTTTGGCAGCAAATTGCAAAAAGTCTACAGTGCATTGAGCTTTTGTTACACAAGTCGGCTATTCTACCCTAAACCGTGATCAGAATCACCAAATCTGAGTTTAATAATCATCTTAGATCGCGAGCAATAAAAGCACAAACTTGACGATTTGGTCATTTTTTTTCACGACACGAAAAAGAGGTGTTTACAAAATGATAAATCGGAGGGGGTAGAGTGGGGACGCCTCGGACACTTGACATGGAATGATTCTCCTTTTAAAAATATATGCTTTTTTTTTTTTTTTTTGTTATTTCTCCAAAATCGAAGTCAATTCGTTCAGTGTTAAAGTTAAAAAATTATACAATCTCCATATATTATTTCTCTAAGCAGAATCCTATACCCGGTCGAAACTCGCTCATTTCTTTATCGAATTGCATGAAAATTTATGATTTTGAAGCTTATCCCGCGGGCTATTGACGAAAATTAGACCCACACTCTAAAAAGTGTCGGTTCGTTTTTTATTCGAACTTCAATTTTTGGGCACAAAATTGACTCTATCTAGCGAAATAATTGTCGTATCGTCTCCATTTTGATTTCATTCGAAAGATTAAAAAAAAATGCGTTCTTTAGAACGTTTCTCCGCTAGCGCCGCGTAACGAGAATCTCGAAAATCCACGTTTAAGCGACTTATAAGCGATTGAAGTTTGAAAAAGTTAAATTTTTTGCTCAAACGTTAAAATCGTTACATTGTTGTTCAAATCAATTTTAAATGCGACATTTCAAGCCAAGGCTTAGCTCGGTAAACCTTAATTGTAACTTTTATTGTTTCAAAATACTATGGTAGTTTTGCGATAACGTTAGTATTTAGTTTAGTAGTAGCCTTGGGTATTTGATTTTAATCGGGCAGATAATGAAGCCAATAAAAATTGTCGTATTAAATTTTAAGTTTAGAGTTTTTTTTTTCTTTTTTTGCGGAATTCCGCACGGGTCACCTAGTTTAATGTATCCATGCAACTACAGCTATCAGTTCCAATAGATTTTCTGCTTTCTTTCTTTTTTCTTTTTGATGAAGAAATAAATAAAAATAAGGAAGAAATAAATGAAATTAAGCATCAATAGACTTAAGACATAAAATATGCAACTAATTATTTTATTTCGACTGTTAACAGGTCAATAAGCATTTAAAAATATGTATCCTTACTTAAATTAAATAAATTCAGATTTGAAAAAAAGGAAAATTGAGGAACTCAACCAAATATGTAAGAACTAAAGGCATTTTATAAATGTTACGTTTCAAATCTTTCAAAATCAAATGAAGAAATATCTTTACAATGTTGAAACTGCATTTTAGTTTCCGCTCAGACACGTGGAATACCTATAAATATTTATTTCAACATGGAATAAAAAGAAACTCTAAAGGAAGAAACCTCATGCCAGAAGAGCATAAATATTGCAATAACAGTAAATCATTTATTCATCAGTTGTATTGAGCATTTATTTTGCTTTAAACCTGCTTTAAAGTTATCGTTGCTAAAAGACGGGGTACGTATTTATTTTTAGGAAACATTCTTACCGACCAAAGTTGTAAAATCGTTGATCTTTTGACAGACATACTGAACGTTTTCTTGTTCTTTATGTATATTTATTTTTCTTAAATCTTCTGTGCTATAGAAATGTTCCTGGATACTTGAAAACAAATTCTGAAAGATATAAAGTGAGGACAAAACTTCTTTATATGACATGTAGTTCTATTCCAAAGTTTACGACTTTAACCTTTTTCGTAAAAATGACTAAAGATAGCCGATTGCAATATGCACTTGTTGCAAAATTTCTGGAAGTGAAATCAATAATAAATAGAAAAAATTAAATTAGCATTTACAAAAAAACGATAATTTTCCGTTATACATATGAGGCAGTTAGAAGTAAAAGTATGTAAGTGGATGTTTTAAAATTTTGCGAAAAACTTGAGATTCTAAGTTTAAAATTTAGATCCTAACTTGGCTTTCATATTTTTTACCAAGCTACAAGTACTATCTCTTGCTCTAAAACAGAGAAGAGGTTCTTGTATCACTTGTGCTAATTATCCCCAAATTTGGAATTTTTTGTCTCGTTCAATCCCTGTGTGTTTCACTGCCTTATATACGTACGTGACAGTTAGCTTGGCAACTTGTTTACTTTATAATCTTATTCTAAAAGAAGAAAAATAAGTTTACGTTATCTTGTACGCCAAAAATTTCATGTTGGTCCATGGAAAATGATTTCCGTTTAATAAACATAGAAACATGTTTACAAATTTGAAAATATACGGATATCAGTTAATTGCGCAAGTTAATGAATATAATGTAATTTAACAATCTCTGAAGAATTCTTTCGTACTATCTATTCTGATTCGTATTATAGAAAAAAAAATCCTCGGTATAAGCAGTTATAATAGAGAGAAGAAACTTTTTTTTTTTGAAGAAGAAGAAGAAGAAGAACATCATTACGGTTCAAGTTAAAAGTTCTACTTTAATGATGAGTAGATGAAAGTATCTTGATGAGTAAGGGCCTAACGGAAATATTAAATACTAGCAGTACCCGCACAGCTTTGCCCGTGGTATAAAATTAAAAGTTCATTCGTAAAAAATTGATATAGCAAAAAAAAAATACTCAATTTTGTTTCTATTTAACTATAATTCCTTCAAAGTATGATATAAAAATTTGGTATGGACCCCACACTACTTCCTTTTCGCGTAAATTTCTTAGTAGATGCCTTAAGTGCTAAAATAGTGCTTGGAGTGAGCAAGATAACGATTCAAACATTAATATCCCTAGTTTGCCATGAAACAATGCAAAAAAAATGTTTTACAATGATTAATCTCCTAAATATCGCCGATTTTAACATCATTCAGTAGATTTTTCGCAAAATATCGCCAATAGCGCCAAATTGAACCCAAAAAAAATTTTTTTCGCTAAATTTATTGCCAACTTGGCGATATGTCGCCAAATTGGCGTCAAACACTTGGTGACCAAAAGCTTGGCGAGGTGGTCGCGCCAATTCATATCACTTTGGTCTGCATTGAAAGCCCTGATTACCCCATAAAAGGGTAAATCACCCCCTTGGGGACATTCGAATGCAACCCCAAGGAGAGGTGCGCAAAAATAAGCCAAAAGAGAAAAAAAGAACAATTTTGTTGCTCACAGAAACCAACAGAAATATTACCAAAGTTTAAAAGAAGAAGAAAGTTTTCTTTTCTAACTTCAAAAACAAAATAATACATTTCCGAAATGACACACTTAAGAAAGAACGTTGCAATATCGCAATACGATGCAAGTAAATATACTGAAATAGAATTAAATGCCAAATTGTAAAAAAAGTCGCCAAAAAATTAACTTTTAACATTTTCTTTTATTATTTATTAAATGAAATTACTGCTGCCAATTATAGTCCAACAATAAATAATCACATTGCAAAAATGTATTTGGAGCACTTTTTAACCGACTTCAACAAAGGAGGAGGTTACACAATTCGTCGGAGAATTTTTTTTTTGGTATGTTACAAGATTACTCGAAGACGCCTGGACTGATTTCAAAAATTCTTTTTTTGTTAGAAAGGTCTTTCTTTCCGATTGGAACCTGCAGAAATCTTTCGAAAAAGAAATTGGGATCACAGTAATCGTAATAATGACCATTTTGAACGCCAGGCTTCTCTGGATTGCATAATGAAATTCCTTTCTATGGTCTTTTTGAAAATTTTAAACCGAGTATCTTTCTATGTCCTGCTTTTTTCTCCTGAACTCCAACGAACTGAAAGTCGTACCAGGTACTGATTGATTCGTAATATTTCAGGTTTTATTAGTCTTAATTTACACATGGTTTGATAAAGGAACTCTGAAGAAAGTGAGGAAAATCTCCAAATTTTTGCTCAAATTTAAAGCGATTTGTCCTAAATGATTAAATATGAAATCCATTGTTACAGAACGTGATTGATATGAAACAATGTAAGAATGAAGGCTTTCACGGCCGGAGTAAATACTAGTTAAGGATTCCGGGCTGTTGTGCCGTGGTCTGAATGGTTTTAATCCATACGTTTCGATCGCAACTGCGGCGGTCATCTTCAGTGGGTGTCGTTGATTAATTTATAAACGATTAATTTATAAATTAATCAACGACACCCACTGAAGATGACCGCCGCAGTTGCGATCGAAACGTATGGATTAAAACCATTCAGACCACGGCACAACAGCCCGGAATCCTTAACTAGTATGATATGAAACAGTTATTATAATGATCATGAAAATTTTTAATGAAGGCTTAACTGAAGCAAACATGAAACTCATTAGCGGGCCACGTATGTAATACGTCGTGAAATTTTATAAACTGCGAGAATCTAGTGTTGTTTTGAAATATAAATTAGTTGAAAAGCCGTTAATATTTTGCCTTTAATTAAACTAGTACACAAATAAATACCAGAGAATAACAAGGATTATTTTAAGTGTCAATCGTTTAAAATTTTAGACGCGTTGATACTTTCTTTCTTTTTTTTTCTTACATAGTTTATTTTATGAAGCATTTACTTAAGAAAATTAGGTGAAGTTTTGCAATGGAAACATTACATTATTTCATATGTACATTTACACTAAAAAGAATAAAATAAAAATATTTTTGAAAAAAAAATTGAACCTACTTCGGAACTTCACTCAGCAAATGCTCTAAAAAGTAAAAAATAATTTTATTCTTTGAACACCATCGAAACTACATTTAAACATAAGTTTTGAAGTCGGCGCAAAAACTATAGGTAAAATGATGCTTACTATATTTTCCAACATTTTCAGAGAAATCATTGAAAATTGAGAGCTGAATATTTGTACCGTTACATAAATATGTATTTTTCAATGAATGCGAATGCGAATAAAGAACCTTGATTCATTTAAATTTATATTTATAGTTTCGAATGATTCTATTTAGCTTTTTTGCGCCGACTTCAAAACTTATGTTTAAATGTAGTATCGATGGTGTTCAAAGAATAAAATTATTTTTTACTTTTTAGAGCATTTGCTGAGTGAAGTTCCGAAGTCGGTTCAATTTTTTTTTTCAAAAATATTTTTATTTCTTTTAAACTCAACTGATCCTAAAAACTTTTGATGAATCCTAGTTTAAGGTCCGGCGATACATTATTAAATCTGGCAACCATTAGATTTATGGTTTCTAATTTAGATTTATGGTTTTCGAGCAACGATTTATTTATTCTGAACCACAGTCTGAGAAAAATCGCCCTACAGTAGGAATTTACCAAAATTCTAAGTATTAGTCATAGAAATTTCGTGCATAATTCTTCACAATGATAATGGGGCAAACTAGCTGTCGTGACCGTCACGAAACTTTCTTCTATATCTATCTTATGAATTCCAGTTACAAAATAAAATACGTACTCGCCCGAATAATTGGAAACAGCTCCAATTTCCCAATTATCGTAATAACCCTGTAAATGCAGAATCAATGAGCGAAATTGGAAATCATTACAAAAGCCTTGTTTAGATTAATTGCAAACATTTTATTTGTTAGTAAAAAGAAATTGGCAACAGTTAAAAATTTCAAATCATTGAAAGTTTTCAGCTGTTTTGATAGTTAAATAGCGCGAAAGCGATTTTTTAATGAATTAATTTTTCGCATTGTTGACTGAGCGCAAAAATCACCCCACCCTCCCCCTGGGGCGATTGGCGCCAAAATTTAATCGATGCTTGCTTCCATATTGGGTTCGTGTTATTCCAAATTTCATTCCAATAGCAACAATATTTTTTGAGATACAGTAGGTGCAATGACAAAATAAGCACTTTTGATTGCTCCACCCCCCTACGAGATATTGACACACAAATTGAATCAGCACCTGTAATCAATAGGGTCAATCTATGGACCAATTTTTGTTTGATACCGCCAGTTACTTCCTGAGATATAGCAATCACCCCCGCGCAGAACACGTGCGATTGCTTCACCCCCTTCAAGATATTGATACGCAAATTAAATCAGCACCTGTACTTAGTAGGGTCTACCTATGGACCAATTTTTGTTTAATTTAGCTCGTTACTTCCTGAGATATAGCAATCACCCCCGCGCAGAACACGTGCGATTGCTCCACCCCCCTTCGAGATATTGACACGCAAATTTAATCAGCACCTGTACTCAATAGGGTCTACTTATGGACCAATTTTCGTTTGATTTCGCTGGTTATTTCCTAAGATATAACAATCACCCATGCGCAGAACACGTGCGATTGCTCCACCCCCCTTGGAGGAATTCGCTAAACAAAGTCAGGTGCACCAGTTCACATGGTGGTACATATGTGCAAAAATTTTTGTTCAATTTCATGCAGTAGTTTTTGCTCTAGCGCGGCCACAAAAACTGGTCACACACATACAGACTTACACACACAGAGACAGACATTTTCCAAAAATGGTCGAAATGGACTCAGCGCACCTCAAAACGTGCAAATCCGTCAAAATTCGACATTCGAAAATTTTCACGAAACCAATACTTTCTTCTATATATTAGATATAGAAGAAAGTAAAAACATCGACAAACGATAAACTGAAAGCTAACTTCGTTCACTCAAGCCATTTGCTACAATTTATATTGAAATAAATTAATAATGAAGTAAAATATGTTTTGCAGACTTTAAATTTAGAATAGTTTACTATCATGTTGTCTCTTTTTTGACCTAATTTTGTTAAAGAATTATTCCATCTTCTGTACAACTTGTCAGATCTCCAAAATGTCTCTAAACTGACAAAAATGGTACGCACCAGTTTCTTCCTTCTCTACCTATTTTAAGGAAAGGACTCGATTTCACATTTGATTGACAGGTGCCATCTTATCACGGCTTTATTATATTTCATTTGACTAGTTTTAATAAGGCCTTGTTTTAATAAGTTTTGATTGCTGCAAAAACAAAAACATTTTCAAAATTATTAAAGGAAAAAAAACGAAACAAATAACGAAATAAAAACGCAACCATGGTAACAACATGAAAAGTTGATTTCTGTCGATAAAATAATTCATTTCATCTTTATTTTCAAGCAAATTTTATGGCCGAATTCAAGTGAAACACCATTGCAATCGCTTCGAGGCGATCGCAATTGCAATCGCTACTGGAAGTCGAATTACGATAGAATAGCATCTCGCAGTGATTGTAACGTTTCACTTGAATCCAAATTTGTTCACTTATTCTCGAGCGTAACCATTTTAGAATCGGTTGGCTTGCTTTGCTAAAGCCTTGAATTTCCGAGATTCTAAAAACAATTATTGCAGCTCTTCTAATGCTCGTAGAAACTTCAAACTGACATCATTTTTAGCAGAAAATTTCAAGCTTTCGAATGATATAAGACTTGAAAATGTGTATGAAATATTTCTTCCCTATTTTATCGAATTTTCGCTAAGAATTAGAATAGAAAAAGAACAAAATCGAATTTTCGAAATAACGCTTTGAGACGCATACTCCCATGCTACAAACTAATTTTCTGCCAAATTTTATAAAAATCGACAGAACGGTTTTGGCGCTACGTGCGTAACAGACAGACAGAAAGAAGGAAAGAAAGACAGACCCACCTTCAGCTTTATTATAAGTAGAAATAATAGTGACTAGTTCGAAGAAATTAGTAGAAAAATCTAAGGAGTAGTAGAAAATTGTAATGATTAAGTAATCACAATCATGAATGTATATTAAAGGTTTTGCAGTCTTCTGAAGACACATCCATACCTTCCTATAGCAACTTATTTGTAAAAAACTTCGTATTTTGAGCTCTGTACTTCTGCACTTCTAGTCAATACAAGCATGTTTTCTGCTACAATGGATTTTTTAATTGCTCATATTTACTAACGTGAGCATTATGATATGTTTTTAACAGTAAGTTTCTGATTAATAATTTTAACTAAAGCAAAACAATGGCTTTATAACTAAACCAAAAAACGTTTCACTTCTTTAGATTTAAATTTTAGCTCATGCCAGAACGACATTGGAAAATCTTTGATATCTTAAAACTACTTTTTCTTGTATCTTGGATATCTTTCAATTATGGATTAGGTTTTTGAGCTAAACTTTAAATGAAAGCATAACACACTTGAATGATATGATAAACTGCTTTATGCTTAATGTCCTTCCATATTTAACTCTATTTTCTTTTAATGGTTCTCGATTTTGTCTGACTTTATACAACTTGGCAGTATTCTTTGGCTCTAGAAAACAGCTTCACAAAACCACTCAACTGATTTTCACTAGCCATGTATATTTCATTAGCAGTAAGAAAACATTTCCATAAAATATTTTTTCCATTAATCTTTTGCTGTTTCGAGAGAAGTTTTCTTAGATCAAGTTCTAAAAAAATAAAGTTATTTTTTACTTTTTTAATGGTTGTTCCAAAGCCAAAATCGGAGTCTAAATTAATAGGAAAAATTAATATTCGAGCCAGTTCTATGGGCCAAAAACAAATTTGAAAACTTAACCGGGAAGAACTTGCGTTTCCTGAACGAACATTATGACTTGCTGGGGTCACTGAAAGACTCCAGATCAAAATCCAGCCCTACACAAGTAAAAACGACATTCAACTACTTGTTTATTGTTAAAATCATAACATTTTATAATTTTCGACATTAAAATTTACTTTTAGGCTTGAGTGCAATGCATAATCTTATAATGAAATCATTTTTACACTTGATGTCTAAGACACGTTCTTGAAGACAATAAAGATAAAGGCGCTTTATGTGATCTTTAAACCAGGGTTGGCAAGGTTTTGGACAGAACGGTAAAAACCACGGTTTAAACCATGGTTTAAACCGTCCTGTTCTAAACCCATGTGTCCAAAACTGTCCTAAACTGTCCAAAACTACATTTTTAGTACAATTTTATATTTTGAACAAATATCAAAAGCACAAAATTATACTTGAAGTTAAGACTTAATTTATTTAAAGAAAACATTTAAATACATTGTACATAAAAACATATATTAGATTTTCAGCTAATACAAATCTATCTACTTAGAATTTACTATTTTTCATTAAAAAAGATAGAGGGAGAGATATTTCCTTCCCAAGAAAAGAAAATAATAAATAAATAAAATTCTGATAAAATACAAACAAAATATTGGTTTCAGTGGTTTTATTAGCTAAACCTTGTCTGAACATCTTTTCATGATGGTACCATTTCTTTCTTTTTGTTCATGTTTCACAAAAGAGGCCTGTGATGTACTTTTTTTTTCCATTTCTCTCCCCCCCCCCTGTTTTTTTTTTTTTTTGGAATGGATATTTTTGCTTGCATTATACTAAACTGAACTTCATCAACTTGATGGAATTTCTAAAATTGTTTTAAAAATTCCTTAGGTTATTGTACTTAAAAGTAAATGACAAAAGTGACATTTCATAATCAGACAATAAATCATTACTGATCCTTGGAAAATGTTGATATAATAATACTTGTATCAATAGCAAGTTTTTTCTATTTAAAAATTTAAAAAATGAAGTCGGTACATTGATTAGGTGCTGTGTGTCTCGGGTATATTTAATTACATTTTTAAAAGTGATTTTTGTTTCTTTAATTTGAAACAATACGTCTTTTCGAGTTTATCAGATACCACTATTTACGCCCGAGCCCTTCATATATATATTGTTAGAAACAAAATACACAGTATTAAAAACAAAAATCAAAAATAGAAAAATTTTCTTGAGTAGTGAAAAACATTTTATCATCAGTTTATTATTCTTCAATCTAAGGTTAAAAAAATTATTTGAACATCACTGAAAACATTATTGTAAAGAAACCACAAAAGACTTCAGTTTTACACATTTTGAGTTACAAATGGAGCTGAGTGTTTTTTTGACAGTACTACCAATTCCTATTTTATGAAATTTTTATGCTGTGGAGTTATGAGTAAATTGTTAATTTTTTTAACGTATATTAAAATTACTAATATAATTAAATATTGTCAAATTTTAATTAATTACAACTAATTAACACTAAGAAACTAAGATGCATGCATTATCAATATTACAGCTAAAAGAAATAAGTCAGCTTAAAATCCTTTTGCCATGCTTTAGACAGTTTAAGACACTTTTGGACAGTTTTGAACAGTAAAACCCACCTGTCCTGTCCAAAACCAGTTTTGGACGTCCAAAACCCCAACCCTGCTTTAAACTTTATCGCAAGTATAGTGCTGTTACTAGTATTTTTAACTAGAAACTAGTAGAAAAATATTAAAATTGTTTCATTTTTTTATTGAATTTATAGAAGAAAAATTGATATATTCATTACAATCTTGATTCACTTTACGCAACTTTGCATCATTATTTTGCCATAAAAAAATTCGGAATAATTCACTTTTGTTTTCAGAATATCCATCCTTTTTTGATTCTGTATCACACTTATTGAAATTTTCATGATCTAAAATATAATTTGCTAAACAATCTTAATTTCAATTCTCTTCGTTGATCAAACGGTTATCATTAGATAATCATTAGATTAATCTAAGCAAAAATTTTACCTAAACGATACATTTATTTTTCGTATTTATGTGACATACTGTCGTGCTAAGCGCAAAAGTGGTAACTGCAGTGTGGGTAAAATACATCACAAAAAGCCACCTGGTGGCCATAACTCAATTTTGTTAAAAAGTGCAGACACGACTTTTGTGCTTATCGCGGCGGTATACTCTGCCTTGGTAAGCGCAAAAGTGGTATCTGCAGTCGAGCTCAAACTGAGAAAAAACTCTTTAAAGTTTTGCTCCTCCATGTATTTTGTTTGGATAATACTTTTTCAGAAATTTTTAAAAAATGCTTTTTGTTCTCAAATGACCATAAAACTTTGTATGTGGGTAAAATACGTCACAAATAACCACCTGGTGACGATAACTCAATTTTGTTAAAAGTGCAGATACGACTTTTTAAGAGCAGAAGTGGTATCTGCAGTCGAGCTGAAGCTGAGATATTACTGTTTAAAGTTTTGTCACTTTATGTATTTGATTCAGATAATACTTCTTCAGAATTTTTAAAAACTATTTCACATTCGCGTATTACCATAAAACATTGCATTTAGGAAATAAAAGGGACAAAGAACCACCTGGTGACACTAACTCAATTTTGTAAAAAAGTGCAGATACCACTTTTGTGCTTAGTACGGCAGTATAAAAATGAGAAAACTTAATTGTAAGACGACAAGAAGCAAACTAACCGTATTAGAAGAGCGAAGTAGTTGATCTGTGAAACAAACGGACCCTAGCAGCATTATCTCATCGGCCGATGATTGGCCATACAGCGAAATCCGATGAAATTCTCATCGGCCGATGATCGGATTCTATGAGTTCTCATCGGTAATTGCTCCAATATGTCTCATCGGCCAAACAAAATCCGAGCAGCAAAATCCGATGAGTTTTTCTCGAAATACGATGAGATTTGGAGCAATTTACGAGCAGTGCAGTCCCGTGCCGATGAATTTAGGATCAATTTCGTTAAAAGTTGATCGGAAGGATATCGCTTTCCGATGAAAAGTAGCTCATCGAGAACCGTGCTCGGATACTGATCGGAACAATGGCATCGTGCGTTACGGGATCAGTTTACGAGGAGTTCGATGATCGGCCCAGCAAAATCCGATGAGTTGATGCTACTTGGAGAAGCACTCCTTGAGTCAGCGTACATTAATAGAGCACAAAGACCTGAAATAGCTTCCAACTGCTGACGAAAGCTAGATGGGGGGGGGGGGGGCAAACTCAGCTACCGAAAAGAGAAAAATGAACCGATGGCTAGTTTTTTGTTAATTATAATTTGCAGAGTGCTTGGGCGCATAAAATGACCCCTGAGAGTCCTCCCTGGTTAAGCACAAAATCCTTTTTTTTTTTAAATTTCCTTGCAATTTTTCCTTTAGTTATTTTTTTAATACTAGCAAACTAAATATTACTAGTACACATAACGTAACACATAATAAAATAAGGCGAAGGGTAAAATGGGGTAAAAAGACGATCTTAACTTTTTTTTTGTCATTTTGCAAGAGCGTAAAAAAGAAAAAAAAAGTCCCCAAAAATGTAAAAAAGCGAAATGAGCAAATAATTTCGACTGTTCAAAGATGTGATTGCACAATTTAGTGCAAATTGCTCTAATTAACACTCTTATTTAAATTATGGCTAATAAGATGAATCCACTACAGTATGAAGTTAAAGTTCATTGTGCGTTTTTCGCTTACGTACTATACAACCAATATATTGCGAATATATGAACATGAAACCAATACAAAAGTGTTAATCATCCCATGTATCTTCGAGCTCAGCTTATAAGTATCTCCTAACATTGTACGAATATAATGATATGAAACAGAAATGTAAGTTCATGCACATTACAACGAAGACTTGATTAAAGCAAGGGGGCATTAATATGAACAACTACCATAATGCCCCCAAGGAATTTGCGATACTGTTTAACAATTCAGAGAACATTTACGAAGAATTGTAATACAAAGCTTTTGAGAGAGCCTCAACAAAGATTTCAAGTATCTTCATTCTCGTGTATAAATTTTCTTTAGGATTCTTCAGAGTGTGGCACAAAAATGTGGTATTCTAAAATCTGAGAGCAACGAGGGACCTAAAGACTGAAGGAATAAGGACAATGAAGAATACATTTTCCTTTTGTTTCCTTACTATCCATTGGATAAGCCTGAAGGGGATAAATAGAGAAAATCTGCAGCTTTGCATGATCACGTTTTTAAGATTGACTTTGCTTAAGGGGAAGTTGTCTCTGCATAAGATTCAAAAGTTGTCATAGCGTTTGTTTGACGTGAAGGAAAGGAATAAACGTGTTTACATGTCATGTCGTTCTGTAGCGGTCTAGTTTAATTTTGCATATAAATAAGCCATGGTAGTGTTTTTGAATATAAAGATACTTTTTTACCTGCATTTAAATAAACGTGGTTAACTAGTTCACTGAATTTTTAAAATGAAGGAAACTGCAATATAAAGTTAAAAAATAGGTTTCTTGTTGTTTATGTATCAGAAGTTTAGCTTTACCTGCCTGCTACCTAGATGCTGCCATTAGTAAAAATTTAAAATAAGTTACATTCAGGCCTTGTTCTTGCAGCAATTTGCAATGCTGAAAACTTTACCTTACTAAAGCCTTTTGTCGGGTGATTGCATCCGTAACTCACAATTTTTTCATTGACAAAGGCGTTCCTGATGATGATTGCAACCATAGCTCACAATTTTTCCATTGACAAAGGCGTTCCTTGCAACGCCGAAACACGTGTCTGTAGTTTTCCTGCGCATTTGTGCTTTTTAAACGCTGTATTTATCCTTTATATTTATACCTAAAGGTATATATCTATTTCATTGAACTGTGTATTCAAATGAATGTTACGTTTTTAGAATCTGAGGGAGAGTTATGGAATGCTAGAAAATTGAACTTCTTCCATTTGGATATAGAATACAATTAAAGAAATGCAATCAAATGTGGAGAAATTATTCTGATTTGAGGCTTACTTCCTCCTCACATTGATATTTTAATCTTAATTTTGCGACGGTAGATAAAAACTTGAAATTTTTTTAAAACCAAATTTAAAAAATTCAAAATGCAAAGTTTAAAGAAACCAAATTAATCTTTTGTCTTTGCATACAAACCAACAACACAATTCTAAATTTTAAAAGGAATTAAATCTCTGAACTCTCATTCATTCAGCCAACTTATATTTAGAAACAAAAATATGAAAATATATACAAAATACATAAATCAATTTTTTTTTCTACCAATATATATGAGCACTCGTTTCTTTCGTGTATTAAGTGTAATCAGGCAGGAGTTTCTAAGTGTTTTAGTTTGTTGTTTAGTTTGTCCTTCCACTGAAACTATAATAACAGTCAAAATCTTTTCACAGTTTTCAATCATTTCTAGCTTAGAAATTTGCGCATAAAACCGCAAACGGTTAATTATATTAAAATACATTTTAGTTAAATGAGCCAGTTTATTAATGTATAGTTAAGATCATATAATAAGACCTACGAAAATACATTCATTACCCTAAATTTCACATCATATTTCATTCTCCTGTAGTAACATTACATTTAATGAAATCAAAGTGCTTTCCCATTAAATCCGAGAATGTATTCAAGAAACAGAGCTTAAACGCATTATCAGCTTCTCAATTGTTCATTATTCCTATTGTGGTTTTCCAATAAATTTCCTTGAATAAATTATCAATTTAATGGCCAGTATAATTTACGGTAGGGGATTTGCAGCTTTATAATCAAGTATTCGTACTCCTGTTGAGTTTTGTGAATAAGATTCAATCAGTATAGAATTTGCATTATTCGAGGGAATTTTCAATGAGAGGTAAAATACCATGTTAAGGTAGTTTGCTGATTTAGCTTTCAAAACTTTACACCAGGGACTTTATTCAGCTACACAGTGGGTGATTCTTAGATCGATTCAAGTTCAATATTTTTATGACATAGCCAAATTTTGAAATTAATAAACTATCGCAATTTAGTGAAAGAGTAATTTTGAGCTCTGGAAAATAAAATACTTATTTGTAATTAGAAGAGCTGACGTGTAAACCAAACGAACAGTTAAACGTATTTTGTCTTCTTCGGCATAAATGGTGTAACTACACAAAAGGTTATTAGTATAAAATTCGCAAATCCCAGGAATATATTACATTAAAATACATTTTAAACATGTAGAGGGTTTTTGTATGATTTTTTTTAATAGAAAGTAGACAATTTGAGAAAAGTGGGAAACTTTTATGCTTTCCGAAAACAAATAAAATGCCTAAATAGGAGTAAAAGGATATCTGAAAACAGTATTAAAAAAAGAAGAAAGAAACGAAAAGATTAAAAAATAAACAAAATACTAAGCAAAGAACTTGCTGAAAAAATAACACGAACAGTTAATATATCGATCTTCTTTTAGTAATCTGGATTGAACATAATCATAAGAAATTACTTTCGGAAAAATTCTTAATAAAATGTTATTCAATACTATATGTAGTTGATTCATAAAAATTAATTCATGTTTTTTTTTCTTGTTTTTTTCTGTGAGTTTTTGAATAGATATTTAATACTCTTGATAAGCATTTAAGCATTATATTAGAAAATCAGATAAAAAAAAAAAACGTATGAAAAATCTAACGAAAGTTTAAGATGTATATATTTTCTATGTCAAGTATGAAAACTGTTGGGAAAAAATATCAAACTGAAAAATTGCTTACTTAAATATTGATATGTGTTTGTTCTTTGTGTTTATGCATGACTAGAGAACACTTTTACACATATAAAACATTTTATAAACACATTAATTTAAATGCTTTTTATTTTAAAAGGGAAACAAAAAAGAACACATAAAACAAACTTTATCGCAACAAAATTATTAAAAAAATAAATGAATCAATTAAACCTAGTTAGAAAGTGTGGATACATTTAATAATCTTTCACAATTTAAACTTAAAAAAATCGCGGGCAACTTTCAGTATTAGCCAATATCCGAAATCGATTAGGAATTCTTCTTCATACAGAAAAGTTCCCGCAGTTTGCAAGAAAGTGTATTTTTCAGCCAAATGCTCATTCACGTTGGTACTAACGATTAAATTCAATGTCCAGAGAGAAGTATTGGATTAGGTTTTACAAGGCACACAGCCAGCGTCAAAAGCCAAGTAGCTAGAGCGCTATCGATTTCTCGTTACGGTCGCGGCTTAACTTCCTTATTGGCTTCTTGAATTTCATTATAGAATACTAGGCACTGGCTGCTGTTGTTCAGACCTTTAAAAGTAATTGAATGCCTAGAATGGTTTAGAAGTTGTGTAGAGTTTTTTTTCTTCCGAATTTCTACCGTTGCTTAACAATCTTTATTTGTATATCTTGTTCAAATCTTGCAACTTACTCACTTCCTGTCATCGGATTCTTTGGAAGTTTGGAATGCGGCTTTAGATTCGATGACAATGCAATATTTTGTCATGATATTGAATTGATTAACTCTTAATTATTAGTTTTTTCATTTAATTTATTTCATGCTAAGAGGTAAATGAGCTGTCAATTGGAAATTCATTCATTTTTCATCACAGTCATTAATGAACAATGCTTTTATTAAAATGTGCGCGGTTATTTCACGGAGTGATTTTAAAATGTTCCACTGTTATACATGAATGGTTTAGTCAAATGAAATTAAAAAAAAAAAAAATACTGCTTGTAAAACGTTGCCAAAACAAGGTTGTTGACGGTTGAAACTGAATGAAAAATACTACAGAGTGATGTTTTTTTACCAGTATATTTTTAATATAATAGCAACTGGATCCAAAAAATTTTTTGATGAAGTTCTGTATGACGAATTGCAGCTGATATCACTCACCTTTTGCACGTACTAAAGCCTACTTTGAAGTTAATAGAGGAGAATCCGTCTTGTATTGGTGTCATCGCAACCTTTAACCTATGTTGTTTTTGATGCCATTTGTTGTCATTTAATACATTTTTTCCTTTGTATGCTTCTTTTTATTATTATTGTTAATCTATATTAGTAAAATGTGTACCCGTTATTCTATCTGTGTGAGAAATCGAACCAATTCGGCAATACATCATTCAATTACTGAAGAGGGCAAGGAGGTAGCGGATCAACCGGTATCATTTTATATTGGTTTGCAGTGAGTGGTAAAACCATGATTCCCTTAGAATAAAATGTGACCTCAGAATATTAAGGTGTATACTGCCGTGCTAAGCACAAAAGTCGTATCTGCACTTTTCAAAGAAATTGAGTTATCGCCAGGAATTTTACCTAAATACAAATTTATGATCATTTGAGAAGAGGAAACATTTTTTTAAAAAATTCTGAAAAAGTTTCATCTAAATCAAACACATGATGGTGTAAAACTTTAAAGAGTAATATCTCAGTTTGAGCTCAACTGCGGATAACCACTTTTGCGCTTAGCACGGCAGTATAAATGATGATCTCAAATTTCTAATTTCGAAACATAGTAGGGAGGCGGAGCTTATTTAACACAGAAAAAGCGTTTTATCCCTCCCTTTACCTTTCAAATGAGCCGCAAAGTAATACTAAGACTAACAAGCTGCTAAGCTGATGAGGGAACACTCATCATCGTTGAATATTTTAATCTAGAAACCGCTGTTATTTCATCACGTAATGTATTTCACATTTTTCAAATCTTGTGCAAATTATGAGGGTATTTTTTTTAATATATTTATATTGAGTATATCAGCATTAAATTTACTGTTTCAAAATTGCATTGAATAAAAAGTACTTGCTTTCTTCACGAAACTTTTGCTTCAAAATGTCAAATACAATGTTTTCTAGTTTAACAGGCAAGACCTATATAGTCACAACCGTCCTTCTTAGATGTATATTTAAAATTGCAAAAATGCTCAAAACAAGCTGCATAGTTAAGCTATTAAAAGTTTGAAAAAAAAAAAAAAAACAATTAGTAAAAAGATACAAAATCACTTTTCATTGGAACGAACTTTTTATTTAGATTCCATGTCCCCCTAAATTAGGATTAGAGAAATCAAGAGCATTTAAAAACCATTTGAACACAAAAAATCTGACATTAGTAAGGCCACAATTCATCAAGGTACGATACAAACTGTTTTGTGACTTGATGTTGTTGTTTTTGAAACAACACGGGTACCCGATCCCGAGTAGACATATCTACCCGATTTAAGATGGAATATGTACGGCTTCCGTTTTTACGTACACCGTTAAAGTGGAAGTTCGATTTAGTTCAATACACATGCCACAAGACCCGTTCATAGGGTAGGCAGCCATTCACAACACAGTCATTCACACAGAGTAAGGACAAGGACAGGAGAGAGTGAAAGTACATCCTCGATCAGACTCCTCTGACCACAAGACAAGGTGGCCTGTGTTTTGTGACCTACATCAGTTTATACTCGCTATCATTAAAACCTTTTTTCAGGGTGGGGGGGGGGGAATGTAGGCACTAACAAAAGACTAAAATTATCTATTCATACTGCGTGTTTTTTTTTTTTCAATTGTACGAGCTTTTGTATGGTGATTTTTTGATAATAGCATAATGTTTGCATTTATTTTTCAATAAGGAATAAAAATTAAAATATTTTGTTGTTTTTTCTTACTTTGAGAACCTACTATACTTCTGACCGGGCAATATGTTCCAATCTCATCTCCTGCTAGGTTCCTTAAACTTTAGAACTCGAATCTTGGTCGCAAATCTTTCAAATGTTTCGTGTTAGAAATATTTTTCAATGGAGGATGCTTACATTTGCTGAAAGATCTAGAATCCCTATAAAAAGTTAGATTTCGTATTTTTCCTTTTTCGCTACAAAAATTTTTTGTTCTAACTCTGCACCTTATTTTGAGGATTTTTTTCAATTTAAAGTATGCATCTAGTATAAATGGCTGCGAAAATCAAGGATTCGCAGGTTTAACGGGAACATGCTGTATATACATTGTTTTACAAAGGGGAATTTTAATTTACGCGATGAGTTAAAATTCAGAATGCATAGCATTTTAAAAAATGAACTAGGTTTTTTTTGCAAATTATAACAGTAATAAATTTGAAAACATTTAATATTCTTTAAGAAAAAAAATATTTGCTGAAACATTGGCTTCTTAAAATATGTATGTCGTTTATTAATTTAGCTCTGAAACTCAAAAAGCACCTTATACGACATTGTGATCTTTGAATAATTACTTTGTCTCATAATACATTGGTTTTTGTTACTCTGATCACACGGAGAAAAGTATCAAACGCTACTGAATTGTTGGGGGAGAGTGATTGATACTTATGCTTAGTGTCTCAAAAAAAGGAAAGAATTCCATAAAATGGCAGTGACTAATACTCTTAGTGTCATCTCATTTAAATCCCAACAAATAAATGAAAAGGATTTTTTTGTATTATTTGGAAAGAAAATCTACTCCTGCCGTTATCGGAAATTGAAATATCGACTTCCTTTCAAGTTTTTTTTTTCAACAAGTATCCAAGTTCAAGAAAAACGAAGAAGAAGGTTTTCATTGAAATGTGAGATGCAAAGTACTTTGTTGAAACACTTTTTCTTTCAAATCAGACTTCGTGTTTATTGATTTTACTGATAATCATAGATTGCTTTCATGAGAAAAGAGTTCAAGTTTCAATACTGTAAGGAGTCAAGGGATACTTATAAGGTTTGAGTGAACATTTTAAGTACGGAATCTATCGATATATCTATCCGCCTACCTATTCATCAATCAATCCACCCATTCCTCCATTTGTGCCCTATCTAATTATCTTTATGTCTATCTATCTAGCTATGTATGCGGCTATCTATCTTCCCCATCAGATCACCAAACCATCCACCATCTATAAATTTCTCTCATTACTTACATTTCCATCTCTTCAGTTGTCCATCCATCCATTCATCCCTTTATCTATCCATCTATCTGCTTATCAATTTATCTGTATATCAACATCTCAAGCTGTGCATTCATCTATCTAATTATATATGTATCTATCAATCTAGTTATATAGCTACCTCTCTAGCTATATATCCATCCATCCATCCCTATATCTATCAATCAACTTTTTAAATAATCATTGAGTCTATCTATCTCTTTATTAATCTGTATATCTATGTATGTATGTATCTATCTATCTATGCATCTATCCATCTATTCATCTACCTGTCTGGTTATATGTATTGATCAATCTAGTTATATATCTATGTCTACTGTATATCCACCCATCCATAAAAGTATTTCTCTAACTAGTTATATAACTGGTGACAATTACTGAACTTTATGAAATGAAATAAAAATTTTAAAAACTATCGAACGAAAAAATAATTAAATATTAAAAGTAATTACAGGTATGGGTTCAGTTTAGGTCATGTCCGATATACTTGTTTTCAATGCCTATGGTGAGGTGAAACGAAAGCAACATTCTCCAAAAACTGCTGAAGTGTTAAAGGCATTCTGGTTTCCAATAACCTAGCGAATTTCAGTTTCTAAATAAGAGACGGTATTGGAATAATTTTTTAAAAACTCTCCTTTCGTTTACCACTGGCAAAAAAGGTTCACAAGAGCACATATCAGGAGCAATGAAATTTCTTTAAAAAATTTATAATGCTTTTTAAACAGATGAGAATCTCTAATTATATTAAATGAAATAGATACTTAAATGTTTTTAGAAGGAAATTGGCTTAACCAAGAACCATTTTTAAATGTTCAGTATATACTTTTTTATGACGCTTTCATTAATGAATTCTCAAAAAAGCCTTACTTTAAATACTACTTATCATAAAATAACCACACAAAATGCTAGATAAAAAGCAGCTTTTTCAAAAGTAGCAAACAAAAGGATAAAATAATTTAGGCAATGAATATGCATGAATATGTATGAATAATTTTCATCAGTAAAACCTATGAAAATAATTGTGCTATATGGAGCTGCAAAACACTATGCAATCATAATAAGTGGTACCTTGCACAAAAAATGAAGCATTAAGATAAAAAAAGTAATAAAAAAAGCCTATTATCACCAGATTTCCCTCAAAATCTGTTAAGTAGAAATATAATTCAGACGATAAAACAAACCAATTCATGTAAGGTTATTCTACGCTTCAAGAATTCCGTCCACCATCAAATTCTTGGAATTCCGTTCAAAGCACTTAATTCCGTAAGTTCTGTAACATGGATCGATTGGCCGAGCGGATCTCAACAGAGAAAACAAACCGCATTACGTGTTCGCTCACAATCGTCTAAAGAATGTTTTATTAACACTTGTTCTCCAAGGTAGACTTAGCGAGCTTTAATTAAAGTGCACCCAGAATTACAGCAGAGTCAATGCTGATTACCATGAGTCGTACCACTTCTCCCAGAACCATTTTCCTGCTTGAAGAAATCTTTGGGATTTTAATGAAACAATACCAGCCGTTTTTACCTTGATACATTTTACGGCATTTTTTTTTTTTTTTTGTAATTGAGGAATTGATGTGTTTTGAAAATAATAAATAAATATTTTTAAAAAGAAAACATTTAAACTATTTGTATAATAAGCGTCATTAAAGCGATTTATGAACTATGCATAAGCGAAAAGTGTAAACGGATTAAATATTTCGTTTCACTTATAATATTAATATACACAATAGTACTCACAATATTAATACACATAAGTATTGAAAAGGTAACTGATTTTTTAGATCGATTACTTTTTGCAATATATTGGGAATAATCCGGTGAGTGATGTTAAAATCTTCGATTAAAAGATGAGATCATTGCAAAAAAAAATTGCTTCGATTTGCAGCAATCTATGTTTGTAAATGTTTAAATTACTTCTTTGCTCACTCTTATGAACTATTATAACACTTAAAGCATCTTTTATGATACTTGAACGTAAAAAGAACTGGTGTGGGGTCCACACCATATTTTCTTGCAGTGTAGTTACCACTTATAAAAAAATAAAGTAACGGAAAAATTATAAAAGTATGCAAAAACCACAAAATTTAATCATGGAGTTTAAATTCGCAATGTTTACCTTCAACTTATTTTGGGATAGTCTTTTTTCCGATATATTTTTCTGGTTAATTTCTTTTTTACTCATAAATACGAATTGCGTGTGACATATCAGCCACTTGTGACACTCCCTCTTTTTTAAATACCATTTGATATCCAAGAGGCAAATGCCGCGAAAAACAATTATAGAGAAAAATAATGTTGTTATGAATTTTCAATAGTATAAAATATAATTTATTTTTTAAAAATTTCAAGAAACACATTTTTCATATACAACTATTTTAAATTTTAAACTAACATAACTACGTTATCAAACTTTTTGTTTCCATTTCACATATATTCATAACCACTCAACAATTTAATTCTACCGCATGAATAATTCTTATCTAAATTAATTACTAAATCATAGACCATCGGATGAGTAACATTTTAATACCAGTCTTACGCAACTATACGCATGCTTAATGCGCCGCATAATTACTGGAGCCGAACTCTCTGCCGAATTTGCAGGATTTAATATTATTACCTCAGATAGATTCGTGACCAATAATAGTCAGTAAGTACGGGTAAAGCTCCTCGCCTCAGCAGAATGAATTCGATTAACACTGTCAAGGAATATGGTTTTAATGCGGTATCTGGATTCGAATTAATGCATTTGACTGCGGACTGACACATATTCCTCTGATGTATACTTACAAACTTGCATGAGTACTAACATCTTGTAAAGCAAGTGTATTTGAAGATTTAACTATACTGTTTTCAACACTACACCGTAAAAAAAAGTGTTGTTTTTATAGTATAATACAAATAATTTTTTTGTAATAAACTGTAAAAATTCTTAATTGTACAGTAACAAACTGTAAAATTGATAATGTTACAGTAATAAACTCTAGAATTGCTTATTTTAATTTGTTACCGTACATTTTACAGTTTTAAACTAGAAGCTCTGCTGCCAGTATTCTACCGTTCTTTTTACAGTATATAATACAGCTAAATTTTGCAGCAATAAACTGCAATTGCTAACTTTACAGTAAGGAGCTGTAAAATAGTTTTACAGTTTATTACCGTACATTTTACAGTTTTAAATTGGAGCCTCTGCTGCCAGTATTATACTGTAAAAACAACAGTTCATTTTTTGCAGTGTACATCGCCCAAGCCGTCATTCTGACAACTTTTTAATTTCGATTAGAAAAACAAATTTAGGTAAAATAACACAATTTCTTTAAAATGTGACTTTTTAGGCAATATATAAATGCTTTCATTAATTGCTGTAGTTACCTCAACCCCCTTTTACTTTATTTTCAGTAAAAATATATATGAAAAACCGTAATTTCTCAAGCAGTCAAAATGTCTTGCTTGGACCATCTAGAGTTAAAGCGTCTCAGATTTGGCTTTGGAGAATTTTGGCTTTGTCTTTGTTTTTCACATGCATTATGTAAAGATATAGAAGTTTCCAAAAGACATGTTATGTTAGCCATCAACTTAAATTTTAAAAATTATCAAAATATGCTTATAGGAAAAACGGTCTCATAAATAATCATTTCATTTATAAATACATTTTATAAATACTAGCATTCGACGCTACAGTTGTTTACATTGCAGTAAAAGCCTTTTAATTGATACATTAAAAAAAGGGGGTGGGGTGGAGGGTGAATTTAAAACAAAAAAAGCACACATCCAGTGATATTTTCTGGTCGTTTTCTATTTGAAAATGTATAAAATAGAAGATCCAACTAAACAATTTTTAAGCTTTATAATTTGAAAAAAAAAACGAAACACAGCTGACTGCTCACTTGATAATATTCATCCTCCAGTCTGTTTTGACTATATTTTGCTAGAAATTAAAATTTTTTAATAATGCAACTTTTTTGAGCTAAATTTAGAATCTATTTAAGTACTAAATTTAGATCAACTGTATTACACTTTATAAACTAAGGCAGAAAACACATTATTTTTAATCACAATAAAAAAAGAATAACGAAGGTGATAACTGAAAAATTTCCTAATCTTTTCTAGTCTAATTAAACGGTCCTCTGAATCCATTAACTTTAATGCCTAAATAAACCCATCTTTAACTATAACAGCGTCTATACTTTAAGCTTTCTTCGTAGCGCTTACTTCGTAAATTAATCCTACTAACTATAAAATGTATGAAGGGTTTCTTAGTAGCTTAAAATCTTTACTTAATCGCAGAAATATTTAAGTAGCATAGGCTCAGATATTGCGAAAATTTCAAAGGGCGTGTATTGACGATGTTCGACTATACTACACTGCAAGGTTTCTTGACAAAAACATCGTGACGTCAGCGTGACGCTAGCCTATGAAAAACGAGCTAGATAAAACGTCACAGCCAACTTGGCGAATTGGAGGAGATTGCTGACTGCTTGTGAGCTCATATTGGTTCTGTCCATAGTGACGTTCAGTGTCAACTTAAGTTGCTGTTTAGTATAGAATCACGCTTATGAGTGCAAAATATTTTGAGCATTAATAATTGAATTTAAGTTATCATAATAACAATGCAGTAAGGTTCTTAAAATTTATATTTATTAGATTTATTATATAATTTTCAACAGCACAGCCAGAGCGGCGGATCCAGCGGGGGCATCTATCATGTTTGTACCCGGCGCAAAATCCTATTTCAACAAATCCCAATTGAATTCACGGTCTGGAGCAGATTTTTTTGTCAAACATTGCTTTAAGCAAAAAAAAAAAAAAAAAAAAAATCCAAAATAATAATAATAATAATAATAATAATAAAAAATAAAATAAATAAATTAAACATGGAATTAGTAAAATGCATCCTCTTTTTTAACTGTACTCATTTTGCTAATAATAACCTGCACTTAGCACCACCTTAGCAGCCGTTACTGAGCTAAAATTATAAATTAAATACAGTGAACTCTCACTTATGCGCCTGCCCAAGGGCCAGCAGAAAAAGGCGCATAAGTGAGAGAGACGCATAAAAGAACAAGCTTATTTAAAAGTCTATAATGCAACATAAGTTCAATGAGAGCATGAATAAGAAGGTTTCTATAGAAAATGGTCCTATTACCACGGTTTGGAACTAAAATGATAAGGAGAAAACAAAAATTGTAGCGTACCTAGTCACAAACTGGTCCTTTTAAAACGATCCATAATAGATATTGTCCCTCTCTGAACTCTACTTAACCCTTTAAGCAGTTTGCCATTACGGTGTACGTGCTACCCGAAATTGGCCTCATCTGGTTTGCACGTACGGCGTCCGGGCATCGAAATTTTCAGATTTCCCTTTCTGGTTTGGTCGAACTGTTCGGAAAATTGTAAACCTCAAAATTCATAGTAATTTTTGCATAACTTGTAAACCATTCTTTACTGCCTGCAGAATGCACTTGAAAAATGCAAACATTTAGGGTTTTTGTGACCAAAATTGTAAAATAAAAAATGTTGTAAAAGCATTAAAAACTAAAAAAAAAAAAAAAATTAAAAAAATCTTAATATTCTTATTCTGTTAAGTATGGTACCTAACTATATGCAATAAAAAAATATGCCTTTTTTGGAAGCATTTCTGGTAAAATAATTGACCGCTTAAAGGGTTAATGCGGAAAAAATGCCTTCCGTGAGCAATAAAAGCGAAAGATTAAAGAGGAAAGTGAAGAAAACATTGCTCATTTTTTAGGAAAATAAATTAAATTGTTTACATTTTATAAAAAGTTCGGCGCATAAGTGAAATATTTACCTTTAGAGCGACGCATAAGCGAATGGAATTATCATTATTTTACTATGGCATGTGCCGGGACCACTGAAAATCGTCGTATAAGTGAAAAAGACGCATAAATGAGGCGGTTTATAAGTGAGAGTTCACTGTATTGCTTCTGAAAATATTCCAACTTTAGTTGCATTTTATAGAGTCTATGTCCTTCCTAAAATTCACCTTTCTTTCGGTACGAAGGTGTTTTAAATAAAATAAATGTTTTACAGTTTAAAGCGTTTTTATGTGATAAAAACGTGTCTCGGCGAAATATGTCCTTCTTATAAGTCAAAATATTATGCATTGATATGCATTAAGACAACCGTTTTCCGTTGATGAAAAGGAGAATAAATCTTTGTGTCATTGATTGAAAACGTTACTGTCCAACTCAAAAAGTGCCGTTAAAGCTTTGAGCTGGCACTTTCATTACTTTTCTTCCCCGAAATTGCCTGAGTAGGTTTTGTGACGTGATTCGAACACAAAAATGTTTCCATCAATATCTTGGAACAAATTTGCTAGGTGATATTTTACAGCATTATCAAATAATCTGATACAATATTTATTTACAAATAAGTACTAATGCTCTTAGTTTATGGGAAAATTTATCTGAATCAATCTTAAAATTTAGATAGCAATACACATTTATGGGGATATAAACAATTGATGCGTACAGTTTAAACAGTTTACGAGTATTTTTAAATCTGGAAAACAAAATTAAAAGCAAAATTACATACATTCATTATTTATCGAAGGTTTATATATAGAAACTATAAATATACATTTGAAATTAAGGGAATATATATGAATGATAGTGATAAAAACGTGTATGAGGTAAAAAAAAAAGAAAAAACGCTCCGTTTCTTTACCCAAGTAAGACCATCCGAAATTAAAAAGCTTTAAAAGTTTAAAGTGATTAATTTGTTTTAATAAGGTTTTAACGGGAACATAACAAAAAATGCGTACACACACACACACACTCACACACACACACAATTTGAAGCGTAAACTGAAATATACATCTAGCATGTCACCTAGAAGCCTGAATTACCCTATGAGCAGGGTAATTCATGCTTTCATATGTTTGAAACATGTTTTTCAAAAAACTTAAGTGAATTAACATCGAAAAGTAGCGCTAAAATTCATAAACCAAATTAAAGGGAGATGATTTTTTCAAAATATGACTCGTGCTTAAGCCCCCCCCCCCCCCCCCACACACACACACAAAACCGGTAAAAAAATAAAATAAAATATATCATAAAAAATTTTCTCTTTGCAGAAACAAAAAGTTTCTTTGACACTGAAAAAGATCAAAATAAATATAAGCAGTAGAAAAAGAAGTCATCTCACAGAGAATTCATGTGCAATATCTTTCAGATTTTACCCTTGAGAAACGGTGTTTGATCGATATAAATGCTGCAATATATTTTATACTGTAACTGCGAATGCGAGTACACAATGAAACACAAATATTAGGAATCTGCTACGATTTATTTAAAATTTATTTAAAGACATGCTCAATGTAGTAAAATGTTTTGAATTTTTCAAACATTGTTTCTCTTTTCATCAGCTTCCAATTCATTTGTATTTAAAGGATTATTTCTTAGTAAAATTTAAAAATGTTTTTTTACCTTAACAAATAGTTCATATCGCTTTTTTGCAACTGTTGTGTCTTGAATCTGGCAACAAGTATTTCCTAAAGTTTATCCAACGCCTAGGAGGCGTTGGTTTATCAAGCCTCATAATTACCATGGTTACGATGGTTTCTGTTTTCAGTTTCTTTCATGTTCGAAAAATTTATAGGGCAGCGTTCATGTAGTAGCAAGGCTTCACTAGATAGCTTTTTATACAGGCTGTTTCATTTGATCAAAATCCTTGGGATAAAAACGGGTAGATGTCGCCTAGCGACATCTATCGAATTTTGTGGTAACTAACATTATATACAAATCAGATAATAAAAGACAAAATTAAAATTTAATTTGTTGGCGACAATTTTACAATTTGGCATTCAATTCTATTTTATTATATTTTAACGTCATTTAATAGCTTGTTCGATTTGCTGGTTTATTCTGCATTTTAACGGCTTGTTTTAATTAGTTAGCGAATTATTTTTCATTTTAATTGATTCGAATTATAATTAAACTATGAAACGACACTGGCACCGCAGAGCGATAAATCGCGATTTTGGAACGATAGTTCCATCAAAACTTTTGATGAGTTTAAATGGTCAAATTAATTTATTTGGCGATTTTTTTACATTTTAATGGACATTTTGGAATGACTATGGCACTAATATCTTGAAAAGCAGATCAAGAATTTGTTCTCCGTAAAGCTTTTGGGAATATTTCAATAACCGAGATCTTTGGTAGTATGTAAGTTTCAGTTATAGGTACGTTTTTTAACTTGGCGATGTATTTTCTTACCACCTAAGCGAAGATTAAAATTTTAAGCTTGCATCGTCTTCATGGTTGCTTTTTTTCTCTTATTTTGCATTTTGGCTCGATATATTTATTAAACTTATTATATTACATGCTAATGGAGCTTTTAAAGTTGATTTGGCGCGATTTTTAATAAGAATTCTCACATTATTTCGCAGCTTTTTTTTTTTTTCAGTTGGCACATTATTTTACTTTCAAGTATTAAACGTATGTGTGAAATTAGAAACAAAAAAGGGAAGATTTCGGTGATTGGAAGTCTGGTTATCTTTCCCTATTGGCGTTAAATCTTTGTGGCCAATTTATGAGCGAGGGAAATACTTCCTTCGCAAACATAAACTAAAGAGCAACAAAATAAAGTAATTATCGCCAAAAATTTGGCAACCGTACCAGATTCCCAATTATCGACATATTATCAATGTGTGAAATTTAATATAAAAAGAACATTACCTTTTTCTTTTGCGTAAATGAAAACAAAATTTTACAGTTGGTCGTCGTTAAATTGTAGTTTTGTTTATTTTTTTTTTTTTTTTTTGTACTTGCTCTTTAGTACCAAGCGATTATATATGCTCATTTCGTTGTTACTAAAGAAATTAATATGTTTTGTTGTCAATCGTCTTTCCGTTGAACACCAATCGCTTCATTGCAGGGCATTCATTCTGGGTCATCAAAATGAAATGTCTCGACGAATAGATTCGCCATTTTTCGCTCTGATGTGTCGACGCTATCAAAATGAACATCTGAGCTTTTGCGCAGCAATTAAGATCGTGTGAGCAAAAATAATGAAACAAAATAGAAAATGGAGCAATATTATTTCATTGCTGCATTTTTTATTTATCGGCTGCGAATTTAAACGTATATTTTATTAATGCAGAGATGTCAAAATTGAACGCCATTGCTATATGTTGCTAATTCGAAGTAAGTAAACATATGAATGAATGTCGAATGACTGAATCATGAGTTGTGGCAAACTTTACCTGAAAAGGGTATTTATTTCCCCTAAAAAGCAGTACTAATAAGGCCTTCGGCATCAGTTCACTCTGTACTCCACTTCAGTTAACTATATCAATATTTTTTAACCCTTAAAGATAGGATAAACATCACTTTCTACAGCAGAAACAACATGCTAATAAATGTAAACAAACATTTGGGTGGTCCTCGTTCAGCGCTCTCTAGCTGGCAAATCTTTACCATTGATGTTTTGAGTAATGAAGCAGCTATCTAGTGAAGCCTTGGTAGTAGTGATGCCATCGATGCATTCTCTTCTTATATCTCGCTGAGTGATACAAAATAAATGTTTATCGTGTTTGAATCTTTGAGAAGAAATTGAGTATTTCTGCTCTAAGGTTTGAATCGCATCTTTAATATTTATTGATAAACATGGCAGAAATTATTCAGTTGAAATTATAATCAACCATGGCAAGCTCAGTTACTATATCTGCACAAAATAAAAATGTCGTGATTGTGTTAATATCATTGATTGTTTTGCTAATTTTTTTTTAAGTCTATTTTTAAAGCTTTTACTTTTTGTTGCTAATTTATTTTGCTGGATTTCTAAATGAAGTTGTTTTAAATGCTTTAAAAAGTGAGATAAAAGGTTAACAAATATCAATGTCCAAGAAGGTTTTGTGTTCATGTTTTTCCTAACCGGTGAAGAACTTACGGTCCTGATTTGTACCTGCTAAATTTTCGAATCGATTTAATTTTTCGCCTGCCTTAAAAAAAACTAGTTTATTATAAAATGCATTCAATAAAGAAAAAGAGTCAAAGCGCCATGAATGAGCTGATAGGTTGAAAAATAAATCAACGGAAGAAAAAAAGGTAGGTAGAGAGAGAGAGAAAGAGACAAGCATACGATTTTATGTAAAACTAGCGGTACCCGCACGGCTTTGCCCGTGGTATAAACTTAAAAATTCATTTGTAAAAAATTGATATAGCAAAAAAAAAACTCTATTTTAGTTATAATTCAACTATAATTCTTTCAAAGAATGATATAAAAATTTGGCATGGACCCCACACTACTTCCTTTTACGTGTAAATTTCTTAGTAGATGCGTTAAATGCTAAAATAGTGCTTGGAGTGAGCAAGATAAAAATTCAAACATTTACATCCCTAGTTTGCCACAAAACAATGCCAAAAAAAAGAGGTTTTACAATGATTAATCTCCTAAATATCGCCGATTTTAACATCATTCAGTGGATTTTTCGCAAAATATCGCCAATAGCGCCAAATTGAACCAAAATAAAAAAATAAATTTTTTCGCCACATTTGCCGCCAACTTGGCGATATGTCGCCAAATTGGCGTCAAACACTTGGCGACTAAAAGCTTGACTTTATTTCGCCAAGTGATCGCGCCAATTCATATCACTTTTGTCTGCATTGAAATTAACACTGATTTACCCCATAAAAGGGGTAAAAACCCCCTTGGGGGAATTCGAATGCAAATCCAAGGGGAGGTGCTCAAAAATAAACCAAAAGAGAGAATAAGAACAATTTTGCTGCTCACAGAAATCTTACCAAAGTTTAAAAGAAGAAGAAAGTTTTCTTTCCTAACTTCAAAAACAAAATAATAGAAATTTCGTGCATTATTCTTCACCATGATAATAAAAACAATAAACATCGACAAACATCAACCAGCAAATGATAAATTAAAAGCCAAACTCATTCACTCAAGCCATTTACTGTAATTTATATTGAAATAAAAAAAAGGAAATAAAATATGTTTTGCCAGACGATAAATTTGGAATAGTTTACTATCATGTTGTTTCTTTTTTGACCTCATTTCGGTTAAACAATGTTTCCCTCTTCTACACAACTCGTCAGATCGCCAAAATATCTTTAAACTCACAAAAATGGTACGCGTCAGTTTCTTCCTTCTCTACCTTTTTTAAAGAAAGGACTCGATTTCTCATTTGATTGACAGGTGCCATCTTATCACGATTTTATTATATTTCATTTGACTAATTTTAATAAGGCTTGGAGTTTGGATTGCTACAAAAACAAATACATTTTTAAAATTATTAATAGAAAAAGAACAAAACAAATAAACGAAATAAAAACGTAACCATGGTAACAACATTAAAAGTTGATTTCTGTTGATAAAATAATTCATTTCATTAACCGTTTTAGAATCGTTTGCCTTGCTTTACTGAAGATAAGCCTTGAATTGCGGGATTCTAAAAACAATTGTTACAGCTCTCCTGATGATCGTAGAAACTTCGAAAAAACTTCATTTTGTGCAGAAAATTTCAAGCTTTCAAATGACATAAGACTTGAGAATGTGTATAAAATATTTCTTCCCTATTTTATCGAATTTCCGCTAAGAATTCGAATAGAAAAAGAACGAAATGGAATTTTCGAAAAATCGCTTCGAGGTGCAAAACTACATGCTACAAACTAATTTTGTGCCAAGTGGCATGAAATTCGACCGAACGGTTTTGGCGCTACGCGCGTAACAGACAGACAGAAAGAAAGAAAGACCCACCTTCAGCTTTATTATTAGTAGAGATAGAGAAGAGATAGAGATAGAGAAACGCACTAAATATTTATTACTGCATTTGACTATTATAGTATGAGGAAATTAAAAAATCTGGTGTCGACCCCACACTACTTTCTTGTACGTTTCTTAATAAATGCCTAAAGTGTTATAATAGTGCCTTTGAGTGGGCAAGAAAAGAATTCAAACACTTACACCCCAAGTTTGTCTCGAATCAATTAAAAAATAAAGTTTGACAATGATTCATCTTCTAAATATCGGCTATTTAAGAGCAATTCAGTTGAAATTCAGACAAGGTGTGGCAGTGACATTTTTTAATTTTCCTCATTTTTTTTATATGTGACAGTAGGTCATGAGAAGAAACCATTCTGAAGCTTTTAACCCCCCCCCCCCCAATAAAAATCACTTAGTAAAAATTTCCAAAATATGTTTTGCAGCGCTTTTTGGGTAAGACGACTGAAAGACTCATTTCAGTGCGTTGTAGTTTTTTTTTTTTTTTTTTTTTTTTTTTTACAGAAACACCACCCCAAGGTTATGTTTACATTTTTTGATTATACAGTCATAGGAAAGAAAAAAAAACGAAACACTGTGAATTATTCGACTGCTATACTTGCGAAGAACAAAAGAAAGGTGTCTTCTGACATGGATTAAAATCTTCTTCAAAACTATGTAAATAGAATTTTGATAAGGGGCCATATACAAAGTGAAATGAACCCAAAGTCTGAATTTTTAAATGAGAACCCCTACATTTGGTTACATAATTAGGTGCGGACGGCCAAAAATACGCTGGGTACCTAGCGGCATTACTTTAGAACAAGTAGAACAAAAGTTATGACCGACCAAAGGTTTAGGTACCACCACTACTTTCAAGGTCAAAGTTTAAAAGTAGTAGACAAATCATATTTTTCAAAGAAATTAACTGAAGCTCATTGATATAATACGTTTGCTTTTCGTTATTAATTAAAAGGTTAGGTAAAACATCGTTTGTTCTTGAAATATGTAATCGAACACAGTAATACTTATAATGGGTATTTTTAACTTCTTAAAAATCTGGAACGCAGAGTGAATGAACATTTACGAAATAGACAACAAAATGACAACCACAATCTTGAAGGGGAATAGAAAATTAGCTTCCTATAGAGCTTACGACTTTCTGTAGATCGTTTTTTATCTGAATTCTTACAATTTTCACTAGACATTTCTAACTTATTGAAGCCAACTTAATGGAAAAAAAAAAAAATTCTTTGATGCAATCAAGGAAGTGATTTAAAATTTTAACATTTTCAAGCAAAGATAAATGATTTTTCCCGAAACTCATGGAGAATATGAGAAGATCTTTATTTGGGCTCGTAAGCTACATGGAAGTGAATGAAAACAATTATAAAATTAACAAGAAGTTCTGTCAAGAACTAAACGAGCCTACTTTCCCGTACATCGACATCGGCATTCTCGCATCTGATCATTATTCTCTTGATTATCTGAGACTTAAAATTATGTCAAACATACCTTTTTAGCACTTAGAGCTGATTTCTAAAAGCAAAATATACCCCTTTCATCAGATAAAATGGACACGTAAAAAATAATTAACGAATAAATAAAGTTTTGTCGCAACATTTAAAGAGTGTAACTGTTACAGTTCCTCCATAGAAAAAATCCTCCATCGTTTTCAAAAAAAAAAAAAAAAAATAATAATAACAATAATAATAAAATAAATAAATAAATAAATAATAAGTACAAAGAGCATCAAAACACATTTTATCAAAGAAAGAAAAAAAAAAGAAAAAAAAACCTCGTCCGTTGATAAAATGTCTCGAATTTCACTTTTAATCTGTTGCCAGTTGTTAAATATAAATAAAGAATAAAATGTTCTCGTGAATGAAAAATTTTTGTTACAAAAAAAAATCGTCTGCCAAAAAAAAATTAATAATAATAATAAATAAAATAAAACAAATGAATGAATAAACAAAAATCGTCTGCACAGTCAGTAATTTTTTTTCTGAGCCTGCATTTCCGCCATGTTTGCGGAGTCGGAGTCGGAATCAGAGTCCTCACAAAAGATTACTCAGAAAAGTACGTTACAAACATTATTTATCAAAACCATTTTCTTACAAAGTTAGTTTGAAGGAAATCCGACTTTAAGCTCAGGATCAACATTCAACTTAAATTCCCCGTAGACGGTAATGTTAATTTTTTTTCTGAACGGTACAATATTGAACGAAAAATGGTTCAAATCAAAAAGCGAAATATGGGAATGTATGGGAAAGATTCTCCTAGATCTTTCAAACAAAAAAAACAGTTTATTCCATTTGGACGGTTCACTCAAAAGTTATTAGGTGGGGAAAGGTTGCTTGAACGGTTCAATGTTGAACGAAAAATTGTTCAAATTGAAAATTTAAATACGGTAATGAAGTATCCTTGCTGAGTACCTTCGAACAAAAAAAAAGTTTATTTAAATCGGACTGTTCACTCAAAAGATATTAGGGGTGACAGCTTGATTGAGCGGTTCAATGTTGAACGAAAAATTGTTCAAATCGAAAATGTAGATAAGGGAATGAAGTATCCTTGAAAAGATCTTTCGAACAAAAAAAAGTTTGTTCAAATCGGACTGTTCACTGAAAAGTTAGCATCGCGAGACAGGTTGTTTGAACGGTTCAAAGTTGAACCAAAAATTGTTCAAATCGAAATGAGCTGTACTCGCCGAGATCTTTCCAACAAAATAAAGTTTGTCCAAATCGGAATGTTCATTCAAAAGTTATTAGGGGGGGGGACAGACAGACAGACCGACAGACCGACCGACACACAAATTCCCCATCTCAATACCCTACTTTCAAATTTTTAATTTTTCGATATTCATTTTACCTTTTTATTTTTTTAACTTGGCAATATTTTTTGGACTTGGCGATATTTTTTTAACTTGGCGATATTTTTTGGACTTGGCGATACTTTTTAGATGCATTAAGCTACTTTTAATACTTTTTTCGTCTTTCTTTTATTTTTAACGGGAAAGTAGGCTAAAAACGGAAGAACTTTTGAGAAAATTAGTTATCTTGGGTAAAACATAACTAAATAACAATAAGAAAAGATTACATTAAAATACTAATTCTCAAACCAGAATCAAAATTTCCTCTATTAATTGTCAATCAGATCGTTAACTGTTTTCAAAATTTTTAACTTCAATCGAACTTTGAAAGAAAAGGGAACATTTCCCGAATGTAATATGTCATGCATAAAAATGCATTAAGTCAAATATGAGATTATTCAAACTTAATTTTGCTCCAAAATTCAATAAATCGCAATGTATTTATGAAGCTAAAAATCTATTCACCCCTAAATCGTTTCTACCCTCCCTTAAAAACAAAACAAGTGTGAAATTTTTCTTGTGACCATTAGCCACAAGTAAATTTCACAATTGTTTGTGTAGCTTTGTGTAGCAATTACAGCTTTGTGTAATAATGCAAAGAATGTAACTAAAAAAACTATTTCAATATAAAGCAGTAAGTAACCACCCCTAAGCCAGAGCATAGGCAGAAACATGCATTACACCACCTACTCGTTTATTCCATCCATGGACCGCAGTTTCGTGCTTTTTAGCACTCGTCAGCATAGAACAGAAAGTAAACAAGCTAGAGTCATTACAGGATTTCTGCCTTCAGCTCGTTTACTTCCTATTCCAAGCTGCCGAGTGCTAAAAAGCACGAAAAGTTAAAAGCTGCAAGAAAAAAAGCTAAAAAGTACGAAAAGCTGCACGAGTGCTAAAAAGCACGTCCATGGATGGAATAAACGAGTTGGTGGTATATCATGCATACTATTTTAATATTTAAAATGTTGAATATAGTGTTCTATATCTATCTGAAATATGTACATTAAAAGCAAATAAAAATAGTTTTGAAATTTGAGCACAATTTTTTTCTGCTGAAAATTCTACACTCTACTGACATTGCAGTTACAGAAATTACTTTTCACTTTCTCAGGGGAAACCTTTTGTAAATAATGTCAATCTGCGTAAACATCTATTTGAAAGAAAAAAACATATTTACTGAAAATATTTTCTCTTGGAATCATGAGGAAACCTGGTCCTATTAAAATATTATGTCCTGATACACTATTTAAGCTTTTATGCCTTTATTGTAATGAAATGCATTTCATGCTTGTATGCCCGTTGATGGGAAATGTTTTGAAAATCTATGAACAACTTACCGATAGACATCGGGGTCAAAATTTTTGTTCAACTAAAAAACGTAATGAAATATTTAAATTTATAAACTGTAAATTCCTATCCTAAAGCCAGGGAAAAGGAAGAACTACAAGCATAAATACCAATATTTAGCATTTAGCACCCTGAACCTCACAATTTGTTTGTCTTTTAGCATCGACAGCTCGGCTTAGACGTTCAAAGACTGCAGTTTCGTCGTTTTTATGAATGCATTAGTCTGAAAAACCATAGCTGTGCTGGAAGCAGATGTTCTCTATTTGAGGATAAAAATACCTTTATGCTGGTAGCTAAAAATATTTTATTACGTCTACAAGAGATAACAGGCTATGATGCGGCTAAGCTAATGATAAAATAATAGCATAAACTTGAGACAATAAATTGAAAGTTATCTTCATCGTGCCGGAGATATAGCAGAATTACACGCACATGTGCTTGTGCATATGTTAACAGTACATGGCGAAAATTTACGTTTATCAAATATTGCAAAACTAAAGACTCACTCTAGTACAACGTCTCTATGCTTTCTGAGATAAAAATTATGGAATGAAAATATTGAAAGTTGTGCACTCCAGGGAAATCATTAAATGTCTACTTTAGTTAAAAATAATAAGCCATTTTTTAAGGCATGAATCTTCTTTTAACAACTTGAAAGTTAAAAAAACGTTTTATTTGCACAGAATCTGCTAAGTTTATCATGCATCTCCAGTTTGTGAAGTAAAACGTAACATTTAATTTCCGCAAATGTGATCCTCAATGGGAAAGTAATAAATTGTGTAAAAGAATCGCTCTTCTAGACGTTTCTTTCCTTACAGCAAACATTGTCTCATGTTCATTCACTGACGTTTACTTTCTTTTCGACTTAATGGCTGCACTTCTAATCGATAGATCTAACAATGTAGCAGAGCAAGGCATTCTTTTAAGTGACTGATTCGACGCCGGTTTTTCGATTGCATCGAAAAAACATAAGTGCAGCGGAAAAAGCACTTAATTAAATTTTTCTTTGAAAATGCTCTAAAAATTTCTTTTGTGATACAATTTAAGAAAAATTCTGAATGCGTAGCTTCAGACATTGAATTGTTTCTGTTACAAACACTTTTCACGGGCAGTCAGCTCATGTTCAAATGAATGTGGGAAATAAAGCTCTAGATAAGCGGTCGTCAGTCGCCATTTCATTGAAAATGGCTACTACACATTAATATTAGGCGCCAAAAGCTGGCGACCATGTGTTTCTTTATTTGTCAAAAACCATTTACATTTTTAAAACCTTTTCGTTTGTTCTATATCCGTATCTTTAAATTAAAAAAATATTTAAATAAAAAAAAGAACATATTAATTGAAATTTACTTCGTTGTTTTTTTAGTGTATCAAAATGAACTCATGTTGGTGAAAATTGCAACACCATGAAGGAATCGTCATAATTGAATGAAATTTACTACACAGCTGAGTGATAGTAGTACAAATAAATGATTAAACTTAGAAAGCCAATAACTAATAAAAAATATTGAAATTAGTATTTTGTGTAGCCACTACGCGCTGCAATAAGTGCTGCTACGCGACGTGGCATAGAGTCAAACAAATTTTTAATGCCTGCCTGATCAAGAGCATTCCATACTGTTCGTATGCGTACCCAAAGTTCGTCTGTATAGAAGCAACAAGACGAAGATCACGAACGAGACGCCGACCAACGAAATCCCAGACATGTTCAATCGGCGACACATCCGGGAAATACGCTGGTCAGGGAAGAAGCTGTACCTGCTGCGATGCAAGGAAGGATTGAACAGTCCTAGCATCATAAGGGCGGGCATTATCCTGCTTAAATACAGCGCCAGGGAAGCCTTGAAGTAAGGGGACAGCTTGGGGCTGCAAAACTTCACTGATATGACGGTTGCTGTTCAGGTTTTCTACAAATCGTAGCAATTGAGATCGTCCGTGATATGATATGGCACCCCAGATCATGACTCCAGGTGTTGGTTCACTGTGACGTTCGATAATGCACACTGGAAGGTGGCGTTCACCGGCATAGTGTCATGGTACCACAAATTAAAGTGGGATTCGTCAGAAAACAGAACATACTGCCAATCAGCACGGCAGTCCTTATGCTGATAGGCCTATTGACGAATTTCTAGTCAAGAACTTCCATTGGAAATTAACAACTTTTGTATTATGTTTTGTAACTAAGATGTAAAAGTAAAAAAAAAGGTTATTTCCTACATCGTCAATTAAAATTACAATATTTATGAAATGAAGTTATTTTTTAATTGAAGGCCTTGGAAGATTAAGGGGCTACATTTAAAAGGGGGTTACATTTTAAAAAAATGAACACTCTGGACAATGGTAAGCAATGAATACAGCTAAGCAACTAAAACTTGGTACATGTAAAAGCAGATTTCATTGGACCAATATCATACATACACTAACGACAAAACCGGAAAACAAAGAAACCTGCAACAACTACATCAATAAAACTTTGAACTTTAATTACTCGCAATTTCTGTTTCGTCACATAACCCCTTCATCTTCCAAGCCCTTCAATTATTAATGTGGGAGCTAGCAAAAAAAAACCTACATTTAAATTACGAAGTGCAGAAAACATATAGGGCCACTCATTCCTTACGACCATTTCGCCCTAAATTTGTTGTTACATATCCCCCATGGCCTAAGGCACCTACCTAGTCCTGAGGTTCATGATACCATGTCACTGAAGTAGTTGCACAAGTCCGTACTCTACCTAACTGCACAGTAGCGCCGTAGGTGACCCAACAGATTCGAAATTATAATCAAGTGGTGCAAACGTCAATTTCAAATATGCAGGAAATAGAGGTTTTTGTGATTATTATCCCAAGTAGCACACTTATTTTTTTAAAGGTTGTAAAATGGTTATTAACGTTGTAACAACCGCTTAAAAACGTTTATAAAACGTTTAAAGGTCATTTGTGCTACCTGGGATAATGCTAAAACACAATAGAAGCTTTTAATATGCTCTATATTTTCCCTGATATTTTTATTATTATTACTTATTACACTTATTATTCATTTTTCTCCCAAGTTATCACGCTAGTGGAATATTCCTCTTAGCATATGATTTGAAATCAAAATAATATAATTCGTATTTAAGTTGAACTTCTAGATTTTTCGCATTAATTGCTATGCAATCTTTTCTTGGTTTGCAAATCTTTACCTAACCAAACGAATTCAAAATAACCAAGAGACAGAAAATGCATTTTTAAATTAAATTTTACTCTGCAGTTATAAGTTTTAAAATCAAAAAGAAAGTAAGACAAACACCTTATTGTAAATTTGAATGTTTGAATTATTTATTTCAAACTGAACATGAATAAGAAATTGACTTCTGTTTCATGTATTTTTTTGAGAGTTAAGAATAGAGATGTCGAATATCTATGTTGGAAATGTTTGTTTCCGTCTATTTATTAGATAAAACAGTCTTAGACAGAAACTGATTTAATAACTAAAATGAAAAAAACAAATATGGAAACGTTGCATAATTTCAAAAATTATGTTAAACTAGCCGAGTACCCGGCCCTGCCCGGGTTTCGCCCGGGTATGGTGTTTTAGTGACACTTGTTCATGAATTTTTCAACATTAAAGTGCATATCTATACACACAATGGCTACTTCTGTAAACAATGGCATTTTTTTCTGACTGGACAAACTAAAAAACTGTATTACACACCTTAAATACAAATGCAAGCTACAAATAATGTTTAGGTAAATCGGAAATGTTATAAGCTTGGTACAGGGTGCGGCGGAGAAACTTGCAGACTTGAAAAGTCAACTAAGGCTCAACAAACATAGCTGATGCCTTCACTTCAACAGCAGTCATTCCTCTCGGCTGTGTATCTTCACTTCTTCCTTTGCTGCCGGAACAATCTCAAATCTCAAGCGCTGCCGGAGTATTGAAGAGGTGAGACGCTGTTTTCATCTGTATGGCTTGTCAACCACCATCTGAGTTCGAGACTGGCTCTTGTCTGGGGTAAAGAGCCAATGGGAATACAGGACGGTCTATCTCCGGAAAGAATCTTGCAAGTCATTTTTTTTTCTCCCCCGTTTTTTTGCGGAGTTGCTAAGATGGAAGGTGTTGGTGCTGTGTGCGCGCTCTCCCCCCTCGAAAAGTTAAGATGTGTTTGGAAAAGGCGTAAAAAAAAATTCCTGCGATAGAAATATAAAAATAATCTGTACATCATAGATAACGGATTCTACAATTAATCAAGAAAATTAAATTTATCCTTGCATTTTAAAAGTTTTTCGGACGAATATCGATCATCAAATTCGAACTTAGGTTCCATCTATCAATAGGCCTAATCTAGGACATGCTGATTAGTATTTTGGAGTCTTCATAGGTCATGCTGGCCTGATGAACTTTAACAAGTACATCATTCGGGAAAAATGAACTATCATCAATATCCCGAACTTTTGGTCGGAACTTTACAACTGTGCAAAGTCTTAGAATCTTCATAGGCCATGCTGGCGTGAAGATGCATGACTCTCGATCCAAATAACAACTGTGTAATGTACTTTATTGATGGAATGAAATAATCAACCAAATTCTGTGGTGTGTGTGAAAATGTAATCGTCGTCGAAATGTATCAATAAACAAGTACGGTAAGTCAAAAACTTTGTTTCATCATTATTGGTTTTATCCATGCATCACCCTTAACATGTTTTTACACAACGCACAATGTTTAAATGTTTTCATTTATTCCTTTTTATCTTTTCAATACCACCGCGACACCCCCATAAAAAATAGTCACAGAGTATCAAATCGGAAGAGCGGGCCGGCCACGGTACGTCACCTTTCAAGGAGACGTTATCACTCAACTGGTGAACCACAGCAAGTTTGTAGGGATGAAACTGGTGTTCGTTGGGAAATCCCCAAAGCAGCAAGCAGCGTGTTTACGCGCCGAACGCTTGGGAGAGCGCAAAAACGACTCCCTCACTTTTTCGACGTTTTCTAGTGTTCTGGAAATCCGTTGACCTCCTTGGCCTCTGTTTGCCACACTCTCACTTTCCCTGAATGTTTTCACCCACAAAACAGTCGATTCCCAGCCAGGAATGGGAACAACGGGCTGAATTTTGAACCGAGCTCGGAAGGCACTTTGAGTGGCGACCACCGAAAGATTATTTGAAAAGTAAGATTCGGCGGCGAACGCTCGTTGCTCCTTTGTCCAATGCATGGCAACAACTAAACTATGAGATAACAAAACTTCAGGACCCTCTCTTTAAAATGACTCTTCCTACTCCTTTCCGACCATTCCTTGCTAATTAGCATCCAATTAAAATCAGCAAGTTTCTCTGTCGCACCCTGTAAAATCAATCCTACTGGAGTCAAGTATTTCCAAACATTACACGTAAAATAAGTCCCGTCATTAGTTTATATCCTTGTGACTACATTGGTGAAAACATCTTATGTACCTAACTTAGAAATTTTTTGATTATTGGCACAGATGAATCTAAAAATCCTAAGAAAGCAATAAATTTCATACTTACTCCAGAGAAGCCTTGGTTAACATTTTCATTATGATCACCATTAATATTGTTGCTGCATGGCACCAAATTTTTGCAACAATTGGTTGAAAATTTAATCATTTAATGGGGAAATGATACAAAATTAACTGTTTTCCATAATAACTTTTTTAAACTAAGCTTTTTAGAAATAAATTATAGCTTATCCTGCTCCCTGTTACTGTAGCTATCTACGGTGAAAAAATGGTTAAAATCGGTTCAGTAGTTTGGAAGATTACCCCGGACATACGTTTTCAAAAGTAGTCTTTTATGTATATAGATTATGTATATAGATAAACAACTTTTACATTTTTAAAACTAGATACGTTGTTTATATTAGTTTAGGTTTAACTATACTTTAATGTGTTGTTCAGCTTTCAAATGTTTTTTTATTTTTTTATTTTTTTATGTTTATGTGCTTCGAAAATACTTTTCAAACAAATCTTAGTATTTATTAGGTTAAATACAATTGCTATTTTATATGCTTTAACGATATTGCTATATTTGATTGATAGTTTTGCGCAATGTAATAACAATGTAGCAAGTTGGAAAAAAAACAAACATTTATTGAACACGTAACGAAATCGTTTACGTGACATTACAAGCTTCTGCATTGCCCTCGAGAGGATAGTATCAGAACACGACATCTAAATCGACATCTAAAATTGATTGACGAAAACCGTAATGATCCTAATTTGAATGCAATATTTTCTGAATAATCGAATACTGCATCAATGAACAATATCTATCAATTCTTTCCTTTCCAGTTCTATATTCTCTATTCTCTACAATTAATCAAGAAAATTAAATTTATCCTTGCATTTTAAAAGTTTTTCGGACGAATATCGATCATCAAATTCGAACTTAGGTTCCATCTATCAATAGGCCTAATCTAGGACATGCTGATTAGTATTTTGGAGTCTTCATAGGTCATGCTGGCCTGATGAACTTTAACAAGTACATCATTCGGGAAAAATGAACTATCATCAATATCCCGAACTTTTGGTAGGAACTTTACAACTGTGCAAAGTCTTAGAATCTTCATAGGCCATGCTGGCGTGAAGATGCATGACTCTCGATCCAAATAACAACTGTGTAATGTACTTTATTGATGGAATGAAATAATCAACCAAATTCTGTGGTGTGTGTGAAAATGTAATCGTCGTCGAAATGTATCAATAAACAAGTACGGTAAGTCAAAAACTTTGTTTCATCATTATTGGTTTTATCCATGCATCACCCTTAACATGTTTTTACACAACGCACAATGTTTAAATGTTTTCATTCATTCCTTTTTATCTTTTCAATACCACCGCGACATTAAAATGGTGCCGTGACAAAAAGCTAGGTTTTTAAATTTTTTGAAAAGGTTCGTGCTGGGTTATTAATACTCATTTTTCCTTGGTGATGCATTGCGGAAACATGCAAATGATTTTGATTATCGCTTCAGATCCATAGGAAGGAATGATATTAATTGTGTTAAAATGTTTTCTCATTGTGTTAAAATATCATATTTTAATTAATTTTGCTGAATTTCCTAATCACAAGGTATATGTTATGAATTAGGGTCATTTTTCATGAAGTTAAATTTGCTTTTCTCCTTTATGTTGTGTATTTTACATGAATTGATATTTTTACATGCTTTGACTCTTTTAAAAAAAAAAGGCATTCTTTGCAAATGGGAATTTGTTTAATGATGGATGATTTAATTGATTTTTTGCTTGTGTTTCGTGTATATTGACACTATTGCTTTTTAATATTTATGCACACTTTTTAACATCAAAATGAAGTCATTGTGTATTTTCTTAAGCTGTTTTTTAATATATGATAATCTTTCAATTGCATTTTGATTTCAAGCAATTTTTTTTTCTGCCTTTTCCTTCGATTTTCACAGAACTCTGATCATGGCTAATTCTTTAATTTCCCTGTTACCTACCTTCTCAGGTAAAAATGATGAAAATGTGAATACATTTATTAGTAGTATGGAGGATATAGCTAAACTAGAGAAATGGTCTGCAGATAAAAGAATTATTGTTCTAAAATTACAATTAAGAGACAAAGCCTATGAATTTGCATCAAAATTTCTTGAAAAGAATTCGGTTGCCACTTTTTCAGAGTTGTGTGAGGAACTGAGGAAAAAATTCTCAAAACAAACTAACTTTGAATCTCTACAAAAATCCTTCTGGGATATTTCTCATAAACCCAATCAATCTGTCCAGGAGTTAGCTGATATGGTTTCAAATTCTGCGGATGCATACCTAAACCCCAATAATAACTCCACATTAGATATTTTGGACTTAATGGGGAAAACTAAGTTGTCAAAATTTTTGCAGGCTCTAAGACCTGACTTCAAGATAGAGGTTGAAAAACAAGGTCCCAAAACATTTGAAAGTGCTGTACGAATAGCAAAAAATGTAGAAAGGGCTTTAAGCAACAATGATAACTTTCCAATTCAGCCTTCACAAGTTGAAATCAATGTGTTATTGCAGAGCCAAGCAGTTACAAATGACAAGATTCAGAAACTTTCTGAATCAATTGCTAACTTGAAACAGTCCTGCACTTTAAATCCTGCTGCGCCAGTCTTTTAGCATGAAATCAATTCTCTGAATTCAGGCTATGCTCAAAATTTTAATCAGGCAGTTCCATCAACTTCCGTTCATAATCCCACTGTTCAATGTCACATTTGCCATAAGGGGCACTTGACAATTCAGTGCTGGTTTTTTCCTGGTAATTCTCGTGGGGGGCATTATAGTTCTAACGGGGGCCAATTTTTCTCAAGGGGGACCAATTTAATTCTCGCGGTGGTTATGCTAGTTCTCGTGGGGGGCAATTTAATTCTCGCAGGAGTCGCTCTGGATACAGGGGAAATTTTTTCAGAAATAGAGGAAGGTTCAATACCCCATATGACAGAAACCAAAATAAACATTCTTTAAACTAGATATGGGTTTTCGGGACAACAGTAATGGCCTTTGTAAAGACGCGGAAACCCACAATGAAGATAATTTTCGAATAGGGCCTTCTACCTTACCTTTTTCATCAAATGTACCTACTGATCAAACTATCTCCCACTCAGAATATGACAAAAATCAGGCAGTGGGCAAGAACCAAACAAATGCTACCACTGACCTAAAAATTGGCAGTTCTAGTAGATGGGCTAATTCTGATTATGTCAATTTTGATGCACAAAAAATGAATTCGAATCTCAACTCAAATGTTTCCAAACTAGAGAACATTGATAAGGGGCAGCGTGACAGCTCACCACAGAACAGCAACAACATTAAAAATTTTGCGAATGTTCAGTACGAGTCTAATGTTAAGGTCGTAATGTCCTGTACTAATTCAGACAATTCTTTACCCATTATTCAAATTACTGTGGCTTCTAACCATTATGAAGCACTTTTAGACAGTGGTGCAAATTTATCACTCATTCAGCAAGAAGCTCTAACAAAAATGAAACAGACTACTAAAATCCATTATGTGTCCAGATCTGTTCGAATCAAAACAATTAATAATGACTATGTTCCCTACTCATCAGCCATAGACCTTAAATTCAAAATCCAAGACAAATGGTTCTCTGGTTTATTTTTTGTTACCAACTTTAATTGGAACTCCAACTACAGCATAATTCTTGGGTATGATTTTTTTCACCGGAACAAAATTATCTTGGATTCTGTAAATAAGAGAATCATTTCGGACAAAACCACATTGCATTTTATTACATCAAACTCCAATCAAACTATGAATGTGGTCAATTCTGATGAAACCACTGTTGAATCCTGTTCCAAATTCCAAAATTGTAATAAATCTGACAACATAATCAAAATTAAACCTCCCTCTAATCTCAGAATTAAATCTAACTCACTTGAGATTATCAGCCTTAGGACCCCAAAGGAGCTCAAAAACTCTAAATTATTAATTTTCTCTCCTGGCAATATAAAAAAATCATGCAGTATGCTGGACTCTATTCATTATGCGAAGGATTCAAATAGTTTTTCCATCATTATTGAAAACACTTCAAACAATGATCTTGTTATTCAAAAGGGTCAGAATTTAGGTTCTGTGCAAGAATTTTTTGAAAATGACATAATACAGTCAACCAATCAAACCGAAGTTTTACAAATTAATCATTTAAATATGCAGGAAATTTTGAACTTAAGAAAAGATGAACTCTCAATCCATGATTTTGATTTAAATCACTTAAATGAATGTGACAAAGTTAAAATGCAGAAACTACTCATGGACAATTATCCTGTTTTTTCCAAATCCTATAAGACCTTAGGTTGTACAGATGCTGTAATTCTGAATTCAAACCTTTACATGAATTTCCTTTACAATCGAAACCCTACCCCATTCCTAGAATTGCTCATGCTTTTGCCCAACAAGAGATTAACCCATTACCCGCTGGTGTTGCGTTGACGCAACGGTCATTATAAAAAATCATAAAAAATTCGCTATTTAACTAATTTTTATACCGATTTCAGTTTTAGGTTAAGGAACAACCATAGAAACCAGTTAAGTAAAAAAATTGCCTCAAACATTTTATTCTATATGTAATAAAAATTGTGGTTCTAACATGCTTTTTTTTGCTCAAATTTGTGATCTATTTTTCTATCAAAACACTTAGAAAAGAAAAAAAGTTTGGGTTTGTATGTGAAATACTCTTAGTCAAGGTCACTTTTATAAAAAAAAATCCACTCAGAATTGATTCTGTGTCGGAGGGAAGGAACGCAAAAGCAGGTGTTGCGTGAGCGCATCGTCAGCGAAAAAGGGTAGTCAGATCTTTGGTCAGACTGCCTGTCTCAACTGTGCCGCTTATCGAAAGGCATACGCATTTCTATTCTGCGCGTTTTGACTTTTTTTTCGTCTCCGCCTTTTGAAAGGCCCAGAATAGTCCAGGCTAGTGCCCATTGAAATGTCATGATACCTAAAATTTTTACATATATGACATTTTTTGATGGTTTCTATATGAATTTGACCTGCTGATTCCGAATCCGTTGAGTGCCAGACGCTAAACCTTGAGCATTTTTGTCAAAATGGCGAAATCCAATATGGCTGCTATAAAAGGTATGAAGCAAATTAATGGAAACGTAAGTGCAATGAAGCCTGTTTTACACTTAAAAATGATTGTACTCTTTAGTCAAAATACAATTCTATTAAAAATAAATATTTATGAAAAGTATACGAATAAAAAAAATTACCAAATAATAAAATTCAAGATGTCAGCCTAAAAAGATGTAAGATTAAATTTTCAAGTATTAATCAACTTTTAAACCGTAATGGACGTGAAAATGGAATGTTTTAACAAAGATAAATGTTTAAAATGATATACAGGGTCATAAAAAATGTGATTTAACCTAACAATAACACTAAAAATAATAAGAAACATTCCAAATTTAAGTTTCGGGATTTTGCTGGTTTAAACCAATTTCCTTGAAGAAACCAGTTTCTTTTACGAAAGAGCTTCCTATATTGATACAAGTTGCATGAACGCCGACTTCTCGCTGTTGTGAAAGGTATTTTTAGCTACCAGTTGGAAGGTATATCCAATGTATTTGTTTAGTGTTTCGCCTTCAGTTCGATTACGGATTGTCCAGATTGACTTCAGCCAAATAACGGTATGTGCAATCTTTCAATGTTGCAGTTTTGCAAGAACTGCAATTTTATAAGCAGCTCAGGTATTTGCTTGCAATTTCTGCCTTAGCACTGGCCAAATTTGTTAAACTGCTCCAGGAGCCTTCCTGGTAAGCCAGAAAAGTGCCGAACAGAAGAGTTTTTGGAAAGTTCCCAATTTCTTGCCGTAAAGTGACTGACTTTTATTTGGAAGGTTTCAAAATTCTTTAGGAAGGTTACTTCCTTTCGCTAAGTAGTGAATCATTATCATATCAGCTTCTTCATGAGAAACAAAATCTTGTTGAATTCCAACACCAATTTAATCGGAAAAGGATTGGTGACAGTAATAATTGCACATTGGCTTGGGGATAGAACACAGTCTGCTCACAACAAACTTAATTATTTGCTTCTTATTTGGTAACACTTTCAGTACAAAGTCCCTTTTAGAAAGTGGTGATTTTTTATTAAGTTGAAAAACACAATAGACATTTTTCTCTTGTGTGGCTCGACGTTGTGATGTAGTGCTAAATTTATGGTGTCTCTCAAGCAGATTGTGTACCGCTAGAATGGTTTGTATGACACCATCAATACAATCACTCACGCTGCTAGCATTGCGGGTCAAGATACTGCCCACAATGTTGCACTTTCACCAAGAATGATAATTTCTGGACGATTCTTATCACCTACCATGAAAACTGCTTTAAGTTTTGACTTTAGTGCAGATATATTTATACCTCTCTTATTTCAATCATCATCAAATAAAGCAGTAGGATGATGAGCCAGTTCATGACTAAATAATTTCTGTAAGGTGACTTTCCCTTGATGAATAATTTAAACCATATACCATAATTATGTCCGGTGTATGATGTGAATCACAGATTTTAGTCCTTTGCGATGAACATAACCATTTTTTTTTAACCTTCTTAGTGTTTAATGGATTTTTTGAGGCCACGTTTTCTGATATATATGCCACTGTGAATTGCCAATTTTACCCAAGTCCTCTATATTTGAAATTATTAGTTTGCAATTCTTGCAAAACTACAACATCGAAAGATTACACATACCCTCATTTGGGTGAAGTTTTTCTGTGCAATCCGTAATCAAACTGAAGGCGAAACACTAAACAAACACTTTGGATATACCTTCCAACTGGTAGCTAAAAATACCTTTCACAACAGCGAGAAGTCGGCGTTCATGCAACTTGTATCAATATAGGAAGCTCTTTCGTAAAAGAAACTGGTTTCTTCAAGGAAACCGGCAAAATCCCGAAACTTAAATTTGGAATGTTTCTAATAATTTTTAGTGTTATTGTTAGGCTAAACCACATTTTTTATGATCCCTGTATATCATTTTAAACATTTATCTCTTTTAAAACATTCCATTTCCAGGTCCATTACGGTTTAAAAGTTGATTAATACTTGAAAATTTAACCTTACATCTTTTTAGGCTGACATCTTGAATTTTATTATTTGGTAATTTTTTTTATTCGTATACTTTTCATAAATATTTATTTTTACTAGAATTGTATTTTGACAAACGAGTACAATCATTTTTAAGTGTAAAACATGTTTCATTGCACTTACGTTTCCATTAATTTGCTTCATACCTTTTATAGCAGCCATATTGGATTTTGCCATTTTGACAAAAATGCTCAAGGTTTAGCGTCTGGCACTCAACGGATTCGGAATCAGCAGGTCAAATTTATATAGAAACCATCAAAAAATGTCATATATCTAAAAATTTTAGGTATATGACCTTCTAGCCTGGACTAAGAACAAGATATCTTAGTTTAAGAAGCATTCGAACATGTGTTTGAACAAAAAAATTAAAATTAAAAAAAAAAAAAAAAACTCTGATGTGATGATGATGATTCAAGGCTCTACTTACGGTAAAATTGAGTCCGTAAAGAACGTTTCTTGCTACTCCAGAATTCAGAAAAAAAAAGGTTCCTGTTCCTCAGCTTTGCATCATTGAGCAATACAGGCCCGTCATTTAGGGGGCGAGGGGGGGGGGTAAATTGCCCCCCCCCCCCCTGACTTTGAGAAATCAAATGTATTTTACATATAAGTGGGCGCGTGGTTTTTGATTGATTTTTCGATTGAAATTGCATTGTGTTTGGACCCTTTGCGCCCCCCCCCCCCTGGAAAAACTTGACGTCCCTGGAGCAATATAACATGGAAATGGGTAATGTTGATTAGTGAAATAATTTAGTTTCAAATTATAGAATTAGAGTCCGAGAGAAAAAATGTTGGCCACTATTTTCAATTAATATTCATGCTGGCACAAACAAATGCTCAGAAACTTTCAAGACTGTCTGAAGAAGGAAATAGAAAGTCACTGTTGAGGTGTTTTAGACGAGAGGTTGCACTTAATTTTTGCAGCCCCCCCCACCCCTTGATAATAATACACAGAAGAAAAGTTCAGCTACAGGACCGTCAAGCAAATTCAGGAATTTTGAACCGAGCTCGGAAGGCACTTTGAGTGGCGACCACCGAAAGATTATTTGAAAAGTAAGATTCGGCGGCGAACGCTCGTTGCTCCTTTGTCCAATGCACGGCAACAACTAAACTATGAGATAACAAAACTTCAGGACCCTCTCTTTAAAATGACTCTTCCTACTCCTTTCTGACCATTCCTTGCTAATTAGCATCCAATTAAAACCAGCAAGTTTCTCTGTCGCACCCTGTAAAATCAATCCTACTGGAGTCAAGTATTTCCAAACATTACACGTAAAATAAGTCCCGTCATTAGTTTATATCCTTGTGACTACATTGGTGAAAACATCTTATGTACCTAACTTAGAAATTTTTTGATTATTGGCACAGATGAATCTAAAAATCCTAAGAAAGCAATAAATTTCATACTTACTCCAGAGAAGCCTTGGTTAACATTTTCATTATGATCACCATTAATATTGTTGCTGCATGGCACCAAATTTTTGCAACAATTGGTTGAAAATTTAATCATTTAATGGGGAAATGATACAAAATTAACTGTTTTCCATAATAACTTTTTTAAACTAAGCTTTTTAGAAATAAATTATAGCTTATCCTGCTCCCTGTTACTGTAGCTATCTACGGTGAAAAAATGGTTAAAATCGGTTCAGTAGTTTGGAAGATTACCCCGGACATACGTTTTCAAAAGTAGTCTTTTATGTATATAGATTATGTATATAGATAAACAACTTTTACATTTTTAAAACTAGATACGTTGTTTATATTAGTTTAGGTTTAACTATACTTTAATGTGTTGTTCAGCTTTCAAATGTTTTTTTTTTTTTTTTTTTTTTTTTTTTATGTTTATGTGCTTCGAAAATACTTTTCAAACAAATCTTAGTATTTATTAGGTTAAATACAATTGCTATTTTATATGCTTTAACGATATTGCTATATTTGATTGATAGTTTTGCGCAATGTTATAACAATGTAGCAAGTTAGAAAAAAAACAAACATTTATTGAACACGTAACGAAATCGTTTACGTGACATTACAAGCTTCTGCATTGCCCTCGAGAGGATAGTATCAGAACACGACATCTAAATCGACATCTAAAATTGATTGACGAAAACCGTAATGATCCTAATTTGAATGCAATATTTTCTGAATAATCGAATACTGCATCAATGAACAATATCTATCAATTCTTTCCTTTCCAGTTCTATATGGGATTGAATATCACCCTCCCCACGCCCTTTTCTATAAATAAATTTAACTTAAAACTATGTTGAGAATTTTAGCCACAAGACAAGTTAAATGACATGTTTTATTTATTTTTCAAATAAGGAAAATGCTATGCTTTTAGAGTAGAAAGACATGTATTACACAATGCTGAACTTCACTATGGTGACAAAAATGAGCTAATATTACCTCTATCATAATTCAAGAACAAAAGAGTCATTCGTTGTTATTATTTAACTCTACTCTGCATCGTGTTTTCCAATTGGATAAATGAACAATTTTTCTCCTTATGACCAACAGAATGTAGTCATAAGGCAACTCAATGCATAAAAAGCAACTATTTGGTATCTTTAAAGGAATTATCATCATTTATCCTCAAAATTAAATTTCTAAAATATTTACCATTTTTTCTTACACTGAAAAACATTTTTTTACACATACACCAGAAAGAAAGAGCAAAAATCACGCGGTGTAGGGTTAAAACTTATTTATCAGAAGAAAGAAATATATTTAGATTTTTAGCACTCGTATTTTATGTACAATCTTGAAAAAAAAAAAAGAAAGAAAACAGTCGGAACACTGGAGTTATGTTGTTTAATTCCTATTTCAAAGCTAGATTTAGTCAATTTGCTAAAATATTCGAGGTGGTCGGTTTGCCGACTACTATAATGACTGACAAGAGAATTCATAACATATGAACTATATGAATATGATAAATATTTTTTATCTGCTAAGACAATGTATTTAACAAAAAGACTTTTGATGTTTTTACTTCCTTTTACGTAGTAAAGGAAGTATTGCGATCATTGCTCACCCCCGAATGAATGTCGTGTATTTTTTTCGACCTATCAGCACGGGCATATGTACCTAACAACGTACAAACAGACGAAAAATCCATTTCGACCATCCCCGAGTAAATTACGACGAGTTTTCTCGTGACGTCTGTATATACGTATGTATATGCGTATGTATGTATGTGCGTATGTATGTGTATATGTATGTGCGTATGTATGTGTATATGTATGTGCGTATGTATGTGTGTATGTATGTCGCATAACTCAAAAACTGTATGCCGAAGTAGCTTCTGGTTTGGTATGTAGGCTCTGAGGGGTGTCTATGTCCAGTTGTACACCTCCCTTTGTGGTTGCATTTGAATAATCTCAAGGAAGTCTTTTACCCCTTTTTTGGGGTAAATCAATATTAATTTCAATGCAGATTGATATGATTTGGCGCTATCGATTGGCGATATATCGCCAAGCTTTTAGTCGGCGTTTGCCGCCAACTTGGCGACAAATTTGGCGAAAAAATTATGTTTTTGAATTTGGATTCAATTTGGCGCTCTTGGTGATATTTCGTGAAAAATTCACTGAATCATGTTAAAATCGTCGATATTTAGAAAATGAAGCATTGTAAAACATTATTTTGCATTGATTGGTGACAAACTGGAATGTAAATATTTGACTTGTTATCTTTCTCACTCTAAGGTACTATGGCACAACTTTACTACGTAAAAGGAAGTAAAAACGCTACTTGTGGGTATTAAAATGTAAGAATTGAGCTGCTAAAATGAGAGGGAAGAACTATTTTGTGACATAATTCATTTCATTGTAAAAGGCCAATGAACGGAGACCTCCAGGTAAAAGAATTCGAGATTGCATAATGAACCGATTTGTTTACTCCCGCAAAAAACGATGTTTGGGGTTTTTTCGGTTAAAATGGGGTTGGTTCTTTGCAGCATGCCAAGGTTATGATGCGTTCTGAGCAATCTATTACAATTTCGAAAAAAAAATGCTTTACCCGTGTTGACAAAACGATGATCAGACGGAATGGAAATTTTCTAGCCAGATTTAGCCCTTTGCTACACACCCAAAATTACTAGGAACTTCATGAAAAATGATCAAATAGGCTTTGTGCTGAACTATATTTGAAGTTAAAAATCAACGTAAATAAAGCACAAATAAGGTAGGAAGTACAGCAAATAGCTATTTCAAGGCTGCAATGGAGCCCCTTCATCAGTGCAAGAAGCTCAGCAAACAACATGAAAGCTGTAAGAGAACTGAGCGCGAAGCACGTGTGCCCCGGTATTTATAACAAATGGGCGAGTGCGCTTGAACTCACAACAAAGCGGGAAAACACCGACCAATCAGCGATCAGCGAAACGCCAGGAGAGCGAAGAAAAAGGGGGGAAAGGCGGCAAAGGAAAGTAGGGTGAAAAAAGGCGCGGGAGAAAACACTAGAAGACGAAATTATAAAAATTGCTTCCAGATGTCAGGGAAAAATGGAACACTGGAAAAATCATTCACCAGAGAATGGGAATTTTTCCAAATATGGTAAGCTTCCCAAAAATCGAGGTCATAAACTGACGAACATTTACAAATAATTCTAGCCGAAGAAAAATCAAAGCAGTGACCAGAAGTCCAACAATGCTGAGCAATGGAAGAGCGTGCTAGTTCTTTATGTTTAACATAATTTTGATGCTCTTTCAGACGGTGCTTAAGAGGCCGCTTAGTCTGGCCTACATAGCTAAGTCCGCATTTGCAAGAGATGCTATAAATGCCCCAGTTGCTTTGGCAATCAATGGGATGCTTTAAGTATGTAAACTTGATTTGGTTTTGATATTTCTTTCTCTCCTGTGAACAAAATCAAGTTTACATACTTAAAG